>PVKE010006612.1:0-53700 GCA_004027555.1 Craseonycteris thonglongyai | reverse complement strand
ACAGAGACAGAGAGAGAACTGAACTGGGGGAGCTCCCAGTTCAGCATATGGTTCCGCACGGGCCGGGGCCCAGATTCGATCCCTGGTCCCCGGAGCTGCAAAGTGAGCGCTTAACCCACTGAGCCATCCTGGCTTCCCCTGTTTTGAGGTTTAAAAATGTATATGTAATCTACTTCCCAATGATGTGAGTATACTTAATGCTATTGGTATACTGATACAAATGGTTAAGATGGTAAATATTATGCTATGGGTTGTTTAACAACAAGTAAAACCTATATGATGGTCAAATTTCACTGTTGAAGTCAGATTACAACATGTGCTTTTCCAGGAAATCATCCAAGAAGCCAATTGCTAATACAGTGACTCTCAGTTTACCAGCACCCACAGGGATTGGTAGATGCCAGATAAATGTAAGTAGACTCTCCATTAACTGGAACTCAAGCAACCAGCAGTCTCAAGCAACTGGCAAAATCTCAAGAAACAGGTAAAAATTTTGCCAGATGCTTGAGAGTGCTGGTTGCTTGAGTTCTGGTTAATAGAAACGCTACTGTATTCTCTCCTATTATAAACTGGGAACAAACATCTCCAACTCTAGTGAGGGCAGAGATCATGTCCAGACCCAGCCAAGATGAGCAAGTCGAGGACAGGTGAGGAGGATGAGGTGCTGAGGAAGTTCTTGGTGAAACACACTATGGATATCCAAGATTGCTGGTGAAAGCAATGTGTGAAAGAAAAGATTCTTGGTGTGAGGTACTGGGAGTTATTCAGGTCCTTGGCTTTCAAGAAGTTCATTTCAAGCTGGATATTAAGACATAGAAAAGGGATGAACAATACCAAGTTGTACAAAATTTGTGCTAAATGAGTATTGCAGATAACAGAGACTCCAAAAGTCCAAAGCAGCAATGGGCTTTATAAAAACTCTAAAATGGGACCTGTCTGAGAGGCAGTGAATAAAAAAAAGTTTGCTGGGACTTGGGGAGCTCTTACTAGGTGCCAGATACTGTGCCTGAGAAAAGTATTACCTACCACAGGGCATTGCTCTAATGACTGAATGCATGTAAGGTTCCCTGTGGCTGGCCCTACTAAAGGTCCTCAGAATATCAGCAACAATTTTAGCATTTCTTACAACCCTGTAATATCGATATTATTGTTTTAACTTTTAAACTTTTTATTTGAACTAATTTTAGACTTACATAAAAATCACAAAATAGTACAGAGAATTTTTTATACCCCTTTCACCCTACTTTCCTAGTGTTAACATCTTATATAACCATTAATATAATTATCAAAGACAAGTAATTACCATTGGAGCAATATGAATAACAAAAAAATGTATATATGCCTTATTCAAATGTTACCAATTTTTCTAGCAATATCCTTTTTCTGTTCTAGGAACCATCTAGAATTCTACCTCGCATTTCGTGGTCACATCTTCCTATGACTATTCTTCAGTCTTCCCTGTCTTTCATGACCTTGACACTTTTGAAGAGAACTTGTCAGTTATTTTCTAGAATGCTCCTCGATGTGAGTTTGTCTGATGTTTTCTCATGAGAAGAATGAGCGTATACATATGGAGCAAGCATACCAGAGAAATGCCACTGTGTCCTGCTCAGGGCATCATAGTCAGTTATTGTCACAATCTTCAAGGTGATGATTTTGAGGCTCATAGGAGGGTACACAGTTGGTGAGTGGCAAAACCTGGATATGAAAACAGGAGTTTGCCTTTGAATGTCACTTACTTGCTACCTCTGTTCAGGAGTGGGATGAGACAAATTTGGAAAGGGGCTTTGTAGAAGCCAGTGTGGGAGTCTTTTGAGTGCCAAAAAGAGGCGTTAGGGCTCTCTTCAGCAGAGACCACGTAACTATTAAAAGAGCTGAGGCAGGGAGGCAAGAGGTCAAAAGCAGTGTTTGGGAAGATTAACCTGACCACAGTATAAAAAGTGGATTAGGAAAGGGAGGGGCTCGTGGCAGGTGAATCACTAAGGTTGTATATAATCAGATAGCCCAAACACAAGGTGGGAAAGGCCCAACAGGTTGTCTCTATATGTGGCAAGAAGCAGCCACATGAGAACCATCATTAGACATTTTAAAAACACAGATATCTGAGGAGAAGCTGGGATGGCTCAGCAGGTTAAGCCCTTGCTTTGTAGCCCCAGGGACTGAGAATCAGACCCCAGCCCTGGCCCATGTGGATCTATATGCTGAACTGGGGTGTGTTTCCCATGCAGGGGCCCCCCAGTTTGGTTCTTGCCCCCCCCCAGTTTGGCCCCTGGCTCAAGGGGGCTTGCCTCCCATGCGGGAGGTCCCCAGTCTGGCTCCTGCCCTGCGTGGCCCCCACCCACCTATGTTGAACAAAACCATGTCAAAACTGATGATGTACAGCTATGGAGACTGCTCTGGGCCCTCCCCCTTCTCTCTGTCTCTTTCTGTCTTTGTCAAAAACAATAAAATAAATCTTAAAAACAAAAACAAAAAAACATAGATACTGAGGCCACTCAAGAGACCTCTGTTGAAACAGAATCCTAAATATGGACTCCAGTACCTACATTTTAAACATGTTCTCCAAGTAATTCTTATACCCATTAAATGACTGAAATAATAACAAATATAAGAAAACAGAAGATCAGCTAACTCAAGGATCAGCAAACTTTTTCTGTAAAGGGCCAGACAGTAAGTATCTTGGCCTTTGTAGGCCACAGAGCCTCTGTCACCTGGACCACCTCCGTGTGCTACAGGGCCCAGTGAAAACTAAAGCACAGGGTCCCTCGTTCAAAGTTATTAATAACATCACGACGGCTACCGCAGAGCACTGAAGCGAGCACAGCCACTTCTAGGCCCGGCCTCTGTGCGACTGCACAAGCTGCATGCCTGTGAAGCTAGCACCATCTGTCACAACCATTCCACGTGCAGCCGTTGGACTCTGGTAATGCAGATGCAGCCACAGGCAGCAAGTAAATAAATGGACAGGTGGCAGCAGGATCGGCTCCAGGGCTGTAGTCTGCCAGCCACTGAATTAGATTACTTTTTAGCATGTCCGCATACACACAAATGTTCAGAAAGCTAGTGTTCGAAAAGCTAATAAAAAAATAGAAAAAAAAAATGAAATTAGATATTCACTGAGCAGGCACAATTTCACACAGGGGTTAATTTAGCTCAGTAAATCTTCGAGTGAACTTTATTTGTATTGATACTCTTATTTAAAGCAGCAAAATGCATAGATGGTGTCGAATGGAGAAAGAAGCCATGGGGTTTAGACACCAAAAAATACATCCTAGAGTTCAGGACTTTCTTGGATGTGAAGAGGACCAAAGATTTGTCACCCTGAAAGTGCTTTTGGGATATTGATATTTAAGCTGGTTGTTAAGAAACAAAAGACTCAGAAAGAACCTTTGACCCTTCCCTTCCCGTGCTTAAAGTGTGGTAGATGGAAAGGTTTCACACAGGGACTGTTAACTGCGTCACCCTCTGTGCCCCGTTGTTTCTGGGTTGCCTAGCAAGAATTGGCCTGCCAGGTGTGTTCCCTGTGCCTCAGCCACTTGTAAGCCTCCCATTTCCTTTGGAGCCTCAGACCCCTGGCCCTTCTTTCTCCTTTGTTCCTCGGGTCTCATTTTTATATGGCATCCCGGAATGTACATTTATAATAAACTCTGGACGTTTTCTCCTGTTGATCTGTCTCTGCCAATTTGACTATTAGCCAGCTAGAACTTAGAGGGTGGTAGGAAAAGTACCTTTCAGCTCCCACAGAGGCAAGCCTTGTCCCTGCCTTATCTATCACCTGTGTAACATAACTCAGTTCAAATCTACTTCAAAGACACCTGTAATCTGTTAAATTCTATGAGATTACCATAGTAAAGACATAGTAAAAGTAAAGACAGTTACTGTGTTTGAATTCAAAATCAGACTATAGCAATAGGGGCTTTTCTATCAAAGTAACCTAAGAACGATTTAGAATTCAATAAAAATTGTTAAAAGAGACAGCAACTTCCAACTGGCAATACAATGTTTAATCAGCTTTTTCCTTGATGTAATCATCCAATTTTAGCATCATATGTTCCCTACTGTGTCTGACTCCATATTACTGTCTCCTACCATGAAGCCCGTCAAGACTTAGCCTCCCTCTCCACTAATAAAATTAGAACTATTTTTAAAACCAGGATGGTCTATCTAAATGGGATAACATTGACAAAAAGCAATGAGCTCAGATACCTAGTAGGTGTTCAAAACCATTTGCTGCATACTCTCTTGAGTGATAAAACCATACAAACCCAAGAACTAAAAGGAAAACATTATCAGTTCATCAGAGGAGGGGAGAAAAAATGCTGACATTTTTTCCAGGCTTAATTGTTCTGCTGCCCGTGGCCATGGCTGTTTTAGTAAAACATATGTGCACAGCTGCCAATGCAAACCCGATTACCTCTACATTAATAACGTCGGAGGCAACACATGCAGCTGTGAGAGAGCATGCCAAAGACAGCCCCAGTGCAATACCAGCTCCCTTACATTTGTAACTGTTTATTTTGTGATAGATAGCTTTAAATCATCACATAAAAATCCCAGAAGACAGGGGAGCACAACAAAAACAGTAAAACTCAGGAGCCACCACTTGGGATAATGCTCACGTGCAGCCCAGTAGGTTTTCTTCCTTGGGCCTCTGGCTCTGAGGACAAGAGTCGTTCAGCAGCTAAAGGGATCAGAAAGCTTCCTTCATGCACCAGTACCTTTGGGCAGTCAAGGATCTAGCATTTTCAGTCCATACACCTCATGTCAAACACGGGAACTTGGAGAAGAAAAATCGCAGCTGGGAATTTCTGCTGAAGCTTCATTTTTCAAGAGCAAAACAAATGGAGCAATGGAGCGTGTAATAGGAGGGCTGGGGGAGGGGGTGGGAAAGCGGCAGCAAAGCGCCCACACTTCCCCAGGGACAGCGATGCTTTCAGTGCACACCAAGCGGGGAAAGAGAAAAGAGAGTGTAGTCAACTTAGGGTCTGAATAAAGGCTGACACCTAAGTTACAACAACCAGTTGGTAAATTCACCAAGAAGAGTTTCATCAAGCTCAGATTCGAGTAATCCTGATGTCCCCATCCTGTGTAAGACACTTCAAGGTCTGAAAACCACATAGAGTCCTGTGCTTGACCTAGAAGCTTTCATTCCATTTTTGTTGGGGAAGCAAGACCTTTGCTTATGAAATCAGGAAGGATGTAATACCAACTGATTTGGTAAAGACTCTAAATGTTATGGAAATGGAAGAAAGAGGAGAGTAGTGAGCACGTTATGACTGTGAGTAAATGACCTCACCTTTCTGAGTTCAGACTCCTCAGAGAATATCGATGGATACAATAATGCTCACTTCAGAGGGTTGTAAATGCAACTTATAAGACTGGCTGACACATAGTAGGCCTACGAGCACTAGTTGAATCTGAATTTGAAGCCAACGTGTAGAGTCTAGTAGGGGCGACTGTGAGTCGGTGAGCATGACTCTTTTTTGGCAGCAAGAAGACTGGGCCAAAGGGAGCAAAGGACTTTTGTTGGGCTGTTCCACGAGGTTCAAGGGTAGCTGTGGTTGTAGAGCCAGGTAGAGGGGTCTATAGGTGACCACGAAGGCAGGAGAACTCAATGTTGGTGCTTGAGCTGGTATAGCAGGGGCTGCTTGCTCTCCTCCCTACTGGGTGGTCTCCTGATCACCTGGGCACAGGTAGACCACATTGCCAAGTATATGTGGCTGTGTGATTGAGAAGCAGCCAACAAAATGTGGATGGAAACAATGTATTCCACTTCAAGGCCTAGCTCATATCCTGCCTCTTCCAGCTGACACGGATGGTACCTCCACAGGAACCTGGAAAGTTGTATCTTAGAAATGCCAGAACCCCTGTCTACCTAGGTCCTCCTTCATGGGAAGCACACCCCAGTTCAGCATATGGGTCCACACGGGCTGGGGCCGGGATTCGACCCTCAAGTCCCCGGGGCTGCAAAGGAAGCGCTTAAACCCACTGAGCCATCCCGGCTTCCCCTCATTTGGTTCTTTCAACCACTGACTCTGTGAGGGAGGCATTATCATCCACATTTTGCAGATGAAAAAACTGAGACTGAGAAGACCATAGCACACGTGAGGACACACTGCCAGGGTGTCAGAGAGGCTGTGTTGGGGCCTGTGTGCTGTCACCCTGCCTCTCTCATCCAGAGTATAGAAGTCAGTGAATCTCAAGAGCCTCCCCAAGAACTGAATCGGCTACAGGGAAGGTTTATTGTCAGAGCAAACTGCTCGGTGAGTCAATCTACCACTCCATCTTTCGTTAGACATAATGATGCTTTTCAGTCAAATAAATAACAAGCTTGGATTTCACCAATCCTGATGAATCCCAGGCGCATTACATTTTCTGGGGTGACATCTAAGGTTTCTTGTGGCTTTCTCGCACGAGAATGGCTATTATCAAGACAGGAGAGACCTTGAGCAACAAGTTAATAGAGTAAGGGGTTGATTAATAAATCTTTAAGAAGCTACTTTATAGCAACTTGCACATTTTTTTAATTTGAAAGAAAATTAGCGCCAGCAACACAAGAGGCTCGCTCAGCCAGGCAGGATGAAAGTGTTCCCCAACAGCTCCTCCCCCGGGGATGAACAGACAGGAGGCACAAATGGGAGGCTGGCTTCTCCCCAGCACCTCCTTCTTAGCACCCACCACTCGCCGCTAGATTCCCACCCCCTGTCCTATATTGAAATCTAGATAGATTTCAGATGCTCATTTTCAGTCACACGGATTGATTACATAGTACCCTGAATGCGTTTCAATCCATTATTTCAACAACATGTCTAATTTGAGGGCAAATCCATGGCTCTCGAATCTGTAAAATCCACATAACTGAATTTCATGTAGTTCCCTGAGGGTAGAGAGGTAGTTATATGAAAAGCCTGTGCCAGACCCCTCAAGGGACATTTATTTGTTTATTTATTTGTCAGTGAGTTCACTTTGGGCAGAGACTGTATCTTACCCAAGTTTTTATCACAGAGCTGCCTTATCAAAGTCCCTGGCAAGTAGAAAATATTCAATAAATATGTGTTGAATAAATAAAATAATGAAGTATTGAATAATATTTATTCAATATGTATTAAATGAATAAATGAAAGGGGAGAGAGATGGTGAACTAAAACCATGCAACATGGTTTTCTGTGCCTCAAGTACTCCCAAACATACACATACACACATGCATACACAAGTGCACAAATACACACAAACACTGCACACATGTGTACAGATACACACAAACACCACATGTGCACACATGTACAAGCACTGTATGCATGTACAAATACCACATTGCACACATATGCACGCACACGTGTACAAACACCACATGCGCACATGTGCACGCACATGTGTACAAATACACACACCTGCACTCATACCTGCAAGTGTACAAATACACACAAACACCACACATGCATGCACACACACTACCACCACCACCGCTACTCCACGTGTACTGTTTCCTAAGGATTGGCTCAGGAACAGCTACATGGGAACGCTGCTTTGGAGAAGTGGTGACAAGAGCCACTAGTGCTTGTCACTAGATTCTTTCAGAGGCAGATGGAACGCGATCCTTTCTGTGCCCCATAGGGAGGAACAGGGCAGGGCTCCTCCCCATCTCCCTGAGCCTCGGTCACCTGCAGCCCTCCTGCTCATGGCTCTGAGGCCTAGATTTTGTTTTTAACTTCACTTAAATTCTCTCCAATTAGCACTAAATGTCTCGCTAAGCCTCGCTTTTGTCATCCTGAATTAAATATGAAACGCTACCTTCTCTCTCATCTTCACCTCGGGTAATGGAATCTCTAAGAAGGTGTTCTGAAAAAACATTGTAATGAAGAGGGATTGTGCTATCCTTCACAATGAAACTATGATGTTCCATGTAAATAGAATAGCGAGAGCAGCAGCAGGAGGTCTGAAGACTTCACGAGGGGCTAAGGCCTTGTGGGCCCCTCCGTGTTGAATCCTCCCAATACTTCTTTGAGGTTGGTAGTATCAGTATTGTTGTTGTTGTTAAGCGTCCCTTTTTATTTATATGAGAGACTGAGTCGTGGAAGCATTAAATTACCCAGTTACACAAAGGGGAAACTTGGACTAAAACTCCTTGAAATCTGACAACAAAGTAAATGTTCTTACTTCTGATATCGTGAGCAGGCCAATCATTTGTAATAGCAGAGGGAATACCGGAAAAACTCTGGTTTGAATCCTGATTGTGTCTCTGGGTATCTGGGACGAGGTCCTTGACATCTCATCCTCATCTGTGAAGTTCACGTAACAATAACTAATTAGGTCTCTGGGAATTAAAAGAGGTGAGCACGTGAAGCATCTCACCACAGCATCTGGCACCAGGAATTGATCAACACATACCTCCTTCACTTTTCCTACCTCACTGCTTGTAGCCCTCATCCAATGACAATGTCAGAGAACAATGTGCTCAATCCTCTGTATCCCAAGAAAAGTAGATCACCTCAAGCTGCCAGCCAGATTGAATAATTTAAAAACAAAAACAACATTGTGTGCCCCAGGGGAAGCACAGGGCAGATAGTCTTACCTGGACTCCCTGCAGGAAGGCTGGGACAGAGCTGTGATGTTTGTCCTGCACAGACGTGGCCCTTTGTGCTGGTTAGTGACCCTCATGTGAAGATTGTTGTTCAGCGGGACTCTCTTATATTTCTCAGAGTTGAGACACTCTGTGCGAGAATGATTAAAGCTACTGATTTCCCATTAAATGGATTGACACATGATGTAGTAAAAGCTAATGATTTTAGCTTCTTTGCAAATATGGTGTAGAATATCAAGTGATTCCTTACTGCTTAATAAAGAGCCCAGAAATCTTGGATAAATGTTAAGGTGGCATAAAAAAGTTGTATCTATGTAAGAAGTAGAGTTGAGAAATATTATGTCCCATAGTAAAATAATTAAAACACTTGATACTTAATACTTTGGTTTCAATTACTTGACCTTTTACCTAAAAGCGGGCTTTTTTGTTTTGTTTTGCTTTCCTTTTGACCCCTAGGTTTTTAATCTAGCCTATGGAGCCAACTGTCTCAATTCTTAATATCCATGTAAAAGTTTAGAAACAGGATTAACACCTGCTGAAATGCGATATTGTTTCTTGGCCCCACCACAGACTGCTTGTGAAATATAATGAGCAACTTTCAGGTAAACAAATGCAAACAGAAATGTCAGTTCATTCAAACTTCCCTTCCTTGGCAGAGATTCCTATTTAAGTAAACTGACATATGGCAGTACTCCGCTGTATTAAGAATCATGGTTTTAAAAGCCTCCTAGTAGAAACGGTGACCACAAAATCTGTAAATTCACCATACAGTAGACTCTTCATTAACCAGAACTCAAGTGCTGGTTGCTTGAGTTCCGGTTAATGGAGAGTCTACTTACATTTACCCAGCAGATCTACCAATCCCCCTGGGTGCCAGTTAACGGAGAGTCTGCTGTATTTAACGAAACATCAGCATATGGTAAACACTCACCCGTCAGCAGCTACTTTACAATACTTGCAGAAGTAGTAGACATGGTAATAATAATAGTATCTATCCCCTATGCAACAGACACTAAAATACACTCCTTTAATCACATTTATAATTTCAAATTAAGGTCTATGCATGCAGCAGTAACTATCATTTCCATTTTACTGGGGAGAACACAGGTCCAGTCAGGCACCACGTCTACTGAGTGGCGCTGCTGAATATTGGCTGACGAATGGTTTGATTCCAAAGCCCATGTGTGCCCTGCTCTGTGAGGCCAGGCCGTGCTGAGCAAGATTAGCCGGGAAATGAGAAAGGTCGTCAAGACCACCAGACACCTGCCCGTGCAACCACAAGGGAGACCCCGCGGCCTGGCCATCTTAGATGAGGGGTCCTCATCCTCTTGCCTCATGTCCCTACCATCGCTTTTCTTCCCAACCCCAGGGAAATCTGGCTAAGAGACGGAACCCACAAGGGAGGGGTGTTGTGGGGGATGGGAGTGGGTTTAGCAATGGCCTTGGGTAACAGGACACATATGTTTGCTTGGTTAGAGTCAGAGTCTCCAGGCGTAATGGGTGCTATGAGCTGACAAAAGCCAGGCGGGAGCTTTTCTATTTGCTGACTGGCTGAGGCTGGTGTACTTAGATCGCTATTCTTTGAAGCTCTTCTGCTTGTTTACAGTTATGCCCTAGTCATTAGCCAACAGGGACTTTGGGAGTTGAGTGTTCTGGGAATACTTCCTGTCAGGTTTTTCCCAGCCTCTCTTGGAATGCCTCTGCAAATCACTTTGTAACTCTGAGGGTGGCCCGCTGTGCCCGAAGGGACTCTGCTTGTGTTGCTCAGAAGGATTCCCAGCACTCAGCCTCATAAACAGCTCGGGGCTTACTTAATGAGACCTCATGGAAATGGGCCTTGTTTTTGCTTAAAAACACAAGTCTGGCCTAGTCTCTACAAGTCACCCATAAAGAATCATTTTGCTACTGATTTTTTAAATTACGTGTTGGGGAAGCCGGGATGGCTCAATGGGTTAAGCGCTCACTTTGCAGCGCCGGGGACCAGGGATTGAATCCCAGCCCCGGCCCGTGCGGAACCATATGCTGAACTGGGAGCTCCCCCAGTTCAGTTCTCTCTCTCTCTCTCTCTCTCTCTCTCTCTCTCTCTCTCTCTCTCTCTCACTGTCAAAAATAAAACAATAAAAAAATATATATTTAAAATAAATAAATAAAAATAATAATAAATTACGTGTCATTGAGGGGTACTGATTTGTGTGCTTATTTTGGGAACTGGGACATAGGACAGGATTCCTCTACCTGTGTGAGGAACCCCGAAGCCTCCCAGTACAAACAGCAAAGGAACTTTGGTCTTGGCAATCAGATACCTGGGAAGCAAATGCTGCCCTGATTTCTGCAAGAGCAGAGGATGATGTAAGAACTATGCTCTGATGATCAGGGACCACCCGAGGGAAAGGCAGCCAGCAGCAGACCCTGTGTGGGGACCCACACTGATGGACACTTGAAAACCACACATGCTGGGATCTCAAATGACATCTGGCCCAGGCCCAGGGAGGCCTTTCTAATTTTCTCAGCAGACACTGGGGCTTTCTGAGATCCTGGAGTTGTGTCTAGTTTTTTCAATGTACACCGTTGTCCTTTCCTAGAAGGTCTAGACCAGCGGTCCCCAACCTTTTTGGCACCAGGGACCAGTCTCGTGGAAGACAATTTGTCTACAGGCAGGAGTGGAGGTGTGGGTGAGGGGCACGAAAGGGATGCCCAGGCATGGTTCACAGCAGGGTTCATGCTCCTATGAGAAACTAATGGCACCGCTGATCTGACAGGAGGCGGAGCTCAGGTGGTGACATGAGCCATAGGGAGCAGCTGTAAGTACAGATGAAGCTTCACTCACACACCCACCACTCAACTGCTGTGAGACCCGGTTCCGAACAAGCTGTTTTGTGGCCCAGAGGTTGGGGACCCCTGGTCTAGACAACTCGTTGAATGCTTAGTGTTGACCCTTTAGTCAAAGCTATAATCAGCCATGCCTGCTGCTTTGTCCTGTGTCATAGCCACCTCCGTTTGTCTCTCTAGGCCTTTTAAGATCCCAGAGCTGAGTCTGGCTTTTTCAATTTACATCGACACCAAGCAATGAGCTGGGTAGACCTTCTAGGAAAGGAGGTGAGCAGGCAAAGGTGACAGCATGGAAGGAGCAAATAAAAAACTACTGACATACTACCCAAGCCACAATCATCACCATGAACGGGAGGCTGGAGGCGTTTGATTTCTTCACAGTACTGGGACACTAAAGAGGATTGGATCAGCAGCTATGCCCTGTGCTTTGCCCTTCACCACCTGTACTTACTCCCACCTGCAAGTTCCCATCAGACTTCAGTCTTGTCTCAGCCATTCGTGATTCCGACTCTCCACGGAACCCCATTTTCATCTTCAGCTTATGTCCCTTTCCGGGGACGCCTGACTCAGCATGCTTGCTACCAAGGAAGTTAGAGCTGCTCCATCCGTGGAATCTCGACCCTCTCAAGTTCCAGGAATTCCATGAGAGAAGCCTCCTTCTGGAAAGTACTGTGAGCACCCCGATGTTGAGTGGTCAGACGTGCACTGAGAGCTGATGGTGTGGGGGGGGAGTAGGCAGGAGTCACAGACAAGGCCTCGGTCACATACAAGCAGACTGTCCGGATATCCAGCATAAGTGATATGGACCAAATGAAGGAACCCCCATTATAGAAATTTCTGGTCCCCTTTTTCTTAGTTCATTAGCTACCCTGTTGGACTTTTTTTTTTTTGCTTGTTCCTAGAATCTTTTCTGCCTCCAACTTTAATCATTCTTATGCTAAATGTATTCCCCAAATGTGCCCTGTCTTCAGTCTCAGTGAATCATCCTGAAATTTGTATCTGTCAGGCATTCATTTAATTATCCTGGAACCTGTGATCTGTGTTGTTGATTGTGGCCAAGTGTTCTCTGCAGGCCTTCCAAACTCAACTCCTGGGCAGATAACACCCCAGGAATGACTGGCTAGGCTGGCGGAGGGGGCAAAAGATTAAATAGGACTTTAGATGACTTTGAAGTCTGCTTTTGGGCCATTGCTTTCAACGTCGTTAACTGAATCTGTCTCTCCTCATCTAGGGCCATCAGCACATAAATTATACGCCATCGAGGCTTTCACACCCTCCCAGCCAACCCTGAAGTCAACACTGTCTTTGAGGCAGATCTTGAGACCCCTTTCCCTCTTTCTAGCCTAGTAAGTGGGGGCTCCATGATGCCCACGCAACAGGCAGGGACAGTGACCACACTCAGCAGGAAGTAAACACAGAAGAGACCTTCAGCCACTCAGCTTCCCATAGAGATTTGGGGAGATCCTGTCTCTCAAAAGAAAAGCAGGGAAGCCGGGATGGCTCGGTGGGTTGAGCACTCATTTGCAGCCCCAGGTTCTGAGGATCAAACCCTGGATCCAGCCCATGCGGACCCATATGCTGAACTGGGCTGTGGCCCCAGTTTGGTTCTCACTGGGGCAAGCTTCTCACGTGGAAGGCCCCTAGTTAGGCCCCCAGCTCACAGGGGTGTGCCTCCCATGCTGGAGGCCCCAGACCATTTCCCTTCCAGCCCTGAGGGGCCCCCAACCCCTGCCAACCTGTGCGGAATGAAACCATATAGAAAGCTGATGACATACAACTATGGAGACTGCTCTGGGCCCTCCCCCTTCTCTCTCTGTCTCTCTCTGTCTGTCAAAAACAATAAAATAAATTGAAAGAAAGAAAGAGAGAGAGAAAGAAAGATGGAGGGAAGGAAAGAAGGAAGGAAGGAAGGAAGAGATAGAAAAGAGAAGAAGCAAGAGGGTCAGAAGGGGCTTTAAGAATTTGCCCAAAAATCAAATAAAATTGGGGGACAGTGAGAACCGGGTGAAGGCTGAGTGGTGAGTGGATCACTTCTTGAATCTCTGTCTCTCTGCCTAGATTTTCGCTCCTTTCTGCTTGTCCTGTGCAGGGGCCCTCACCCCACTGGCTGGGCATTCTTCCACAAACAGTCCTCCACACAGCTTCCCATTCACCAGGATTCACGTGTTTACCCCCAGATGGCCTCGGGTTCAGCCTCGGAAAGGTGGGAAGGTCTTCAGAGTGACAAGAGTTCTCATTCATTCCAAAGGAAGCAGTGCTTGTTGTCATTACAGTGGAGACAAGGCTTCTCTTAGAAAGGCATGTGTTGGGATGCCAGGATAGCTCAGCAGCTGAGCATTTGCCTCACAATCGCAAGGTACAGGAGTCGATTCCCGACCCTGGCCTGTGCAAACCCTTATGCTAAGCTGAGGCACAACAGGTAAATGCTGAGATGGCTCAGAGGTGAAGATTCTCACCTCCTGTGCGGGAGTCCCCCAGTTCTATTCCCACCCCATGTGGCCCCACACCCACATTTGTAGAATGAAACTATGTCACAACTAATGATATACAACTATGGAGACTGCTCTGGACCCTTCACAGTTCTTTCTCTCTCTCAACAATAAATCTTTAAGAAAAAGAAACGCACATGTTTTTCTTGAATAAGTGCTAGATCAAACTAGTCTTTATGTTTTTTCCCCCTTGATCTACAACCCCTTTATTCCATAAATAAAATGATGCCTTCGAAGCACACAGACGGCTGGCTGCGCAGGTGGTCTGTGGAGACAGCTGCAGACGGCGCCATAGCCTGTGACCCCACGGTCTCCTCTAGAAAGTCATATTGGCCTGGAGGCTGCCCTCTGCCTGGCTGCTCAGCCCAGAGAAAGGTGAGCCCACCAGCATTTGGCCTCAGCACTTCCTGCTAACCTTGAGGGGCTGGAAGTCAGCCTCCCATCATGAAAGGAGGGCTTCCCTAGGCTCCCGAATCTGCATAATTGCCTTCCGATCATAGGAACGTACTTAACTTCTATTAGCTTCTGTTTTCTTATCAGAAAAGGGAAGATAACAATATCTACTTCCCAGCACTGTTATGATAAAGGACCTGCCATAAAGTAAATGCTTGAAAAAAAATAGTAACTATTATTGGTAAATTTTTAGTATTTCCTCAACCACTATTCCCTCTGGTTACATTAATGAAGTAAAACACTGCTCATTAGAGTATTCAGGTAATAGAGAATTTAGCGTAAGTAAATTTTTGCCTAATACAAGTCTTTCAAAAGTACTTATTTTTATGTCAGGCCATGGTATAGAAAATAATTGTAGATCTTTACAACCTTAGAGAGTGACTGGGTACTTGGACCATTTTGTGTCTTCCCTCACTCTGGTGGGTAGTTCTCATTGTCTGGTTGGGTTTTCATTACCGTAGATAGGAGTTGGAAGAGGTTGAGCTGAAGGCGTATTGCGCTATCAAAACCACAAAAAAAAAAAAAAAAAGAACAAAACAAAACTACAAAGTAGCATGTCTTGTAGTTTTCTTCTTTTTCCTAAAGACATGAGAGGGGAAAAGCACAGCATAAAAGCAGATGGTTTGTAAATGGGTGGAGATTTTTGCTGTTTGTGGCTCCAGTGCATTGAAATAAAGGGACCATGAGATGGGAGTGTGCTTAGCAGACACTGGAGACAAGCTCTTCCTAGCTGTTCTGCCTCAACAGACACAGGCTTCCCAGCAGGGAAAGAGGTCTTTGGAGTTGCATCTAAACTTGCTCGATGCACTGAAGAGACTGTTTTCTGATCTGTGGGTATAAACTATTAGTCTCTTCTTTTCTCATCTTCTCTCTCCCAATTCAGAGAGAGAGAGCTGACATAAAAACTCTCTCTCTCTCCTATTTTGGTAAAAAGTATATATTAAGCATTAAGAGTAAATGGAAGTGCTAGGCTAGGTTAATGACGTCTTTACTGATCACACCTATTGATCACCTATTACTATACAAAATTCTTGCACATATATTATTTATTTTTTATTTATTTATTTATTTATTTTTAGAGAGAGAGACAGAGACACAGAGATACAAAGACAGAGAGAGAACTGAACTGGGGGCACTCCCCAGCTCAGCACATGGGTCCGCACGGGCCGGGGCCGGGACTCGATCCTGGGTCCCCGGTGCTGCAAAGTGAGCGCTCAACCCACTGAGCCATCCCAGCTTCCCCCCTATATTATTTATTTTAATCCATACAATATCTATATGGGACAGATTTCATTATTCCCATTTTACAGGTAAGGAAACAGAAGTTCAAATATCAGGTGGCATGTGCGAAGTCACACAGCTGACGGGCGGCAGAGCTAAGAGTCAAATCTAGGTCCTCCAAATTCAAAGTCTGCGCTCTTTCCAAAGAAAGTGAGACTAAAAAAACCTAGTAATTGTAAACTGTAACTGGAAGGTAGCAATCGAAGACATATCTTTACTTTAAAAATGAGGAAACTCAAGTCCAAAGAGGCAAAATCATTTGCTTACTATTGCACAGCTCATTAGCAGCAAAGCCAAGTCTAGAATCCAGGACTCTCCATGATTCTTTGCTGACCCTGGAAGGAACTTCCTAAAGACTAAAAAGTCCTCAGGCTAGAGGAAACACTAAAGTGCTTTTCTTGCTGAGCATGAAAGAGAAGGCATCATTTCTTCTTCTGTTTCCCTGCTTTAGATCTTGTCATGGGATCTATGAATGGTGACGTCTGTGAGAGTTCTACAAGGACCGACTGCTATATACACCAAGAGCCTTTGCTGGAGACTCGAGCTTTGGAACTCCCGATGCCTCTGTGTCCATATGACTCTCCTAGGAAGACATGGAAGGCAACTACACAGCTCTGTTTGAAAAACCAGTTCTATTTAAATTGTTCAAATGTAAAAAAAGAACCAATTGCACCTCATTACAGCAGTGCTACATTTGAAAGAAAAATATGTAAGACCTTGGCAAGAATTGTGAAATTCCGTAAACAACGCTAAGTTACTGTTTAGCAGCATCCGCCCATCTCTGTGAGAGGTCTGCCTTGGATTTCCATCCCAGCAGAGTTTGCACAGGAGTTAAACACAAAGGCTGGGGAGGTAGCTGCCCGCATGATGACCCTGGCCCCACCATGCTGGTAAATTTCTTCAACTCCTAATCCCCCATTTCTCACCTACTAACTGGAGGGTGATAAGAACTATGGCAGAGAAAGCTAGTTTTCTTCCCAATAACCATTTCCTCCTCCCGTGCCAACAGATCCCTGAATTGATTGGGGATAGTATAGCTCTCTGGAAGGTGTTCCCTTTTGCTGTACTCCCAATTCCTCCTTCTTCCTATCTTGAACTCAGACAAGTCGTCTGGAACTCTAGCAGCTATTGGACCATGAAGATCCAATCCAAGCCCTGCGCCAAGGCTGGGAAGAGAAAGACAAGAGGAGTCTGATTTTGTGATGAACAAAAAGGTGTCTGTCCCCATTTTCTTGCAAGATCTCTTCATTTCTAGGCCTGCCTGGATGCCTTGCTGTGCTTATCAGGGATGGAATCTCTTTTCCACTCTTACAGCCAACACCCTGTATTTTATACCTGATTCTTCCTATATTTCTAACTCATAAACATTTTGTCTCTCATTCCTGTTCTAAACATCCATTTCTGTGCAATAAGTCTGAAATAAAACTTGATTCTGGATGTCAAGTTAAATGCATACAAGTAAGAAGATGCCCTACTCATGACACCAACATCAGCGTGAATTTGTTTAGGGGCACTGAGAAGCAGCTAATCCCACAAAAGCCACTCTGTGGATCTCTTTTACAGTCGTTTGGTTCAACTGGGCATTGTTTTTTAAAGCCACATTGAAATCAAAGTGTTTTCCCAGGCTCTTGGAGTGCCCGGGTCAAGAATGCTGACAATCTGCTGTCAGAGAGAGACCGTCAGCGTCACCCCCTATCAAGCCCGCCCAGTCATCACTTGCCTAAGAACAAGCAGGCAACCCGCTGCCTTGTGACAAGCACTGTGACTCCGGAGGGAGCCAAGTGCTATGAATGAAGCCCTGTGAAAGGTCATTTTATGTAAGAGGAAATAATGGCGTCACCCAGGCGCATACATAATTTTGAATTAGAAACCTGTTTACTGAAGGCTGGAGTGCATGTACTTACTAGGGATCCCTTTCCTTATTGCTCATTAAAAGGTATGAATTCTGAAATCTCCACATTGTCTAGTTTGGGGTATTTAATGTACTAGGTAAGTCGGAAACTGTTATTTATGATCGAATGTTGGCCTGTGGGGATTATATCCACCTATTTCCCTGGTAGGGAAGGAACAAGTTTGACCACAGCCCTTTCTGGGCCTTCATGGTCACCCCAGGGATCCATCACGCTTGACACACCTTCTTCAGGGAACATTTCTCCTGACACCCACACAGAGAGGCAAGAAAAGCCAGTCAGCTACATCCTCAAGTAACTGTATAAACATTCAAATCACTTCAACATTTTTCAGCTCCAGAGATAATTTCAAGACCTTGGGGGGTTGGCAGTGGCTAGTAACACTGGAAACATTCCGTGGATATTTTAAGAGTCATGTGATAAAATAAATTCCAAACAGCTTTTTAACCCAGTTTCCAAATAAATAATTTTTTTTAAATAAATATTTTATTTTATTTATTTATTTATTTATTTATTTATTTATTTAATTGGTTTTGACAGAGAGAGAGAGAGAGAGAGAGAGAGAGAGAGAGAGAGAGAAAGAGATACAGAGACAGAGAGAGAACTGAACTGGGGGCACTCCCCAGTTCAGCATATGGGTTCGCACGGACAGGGGCCGGGATTCGATCCTTGGTCCCCAGCACTGCAAAGTGAGCACTTAACCCACTGAGCCATCTGGCTTCCCCCAAATAAATAATTTTCAATTAATTTTTGAAAAAGAATATATTCCTACAACCATATTTTTAAATTTTTGTTTCAGAATATATAGCCACTTTCTTTTGTGAATTTTCCTCTTGCTTAAGGTTTCTGTTAACTCACAGGGATTAATATTTGGAAGGACTAAGTCATACATCACTTTTTAAAACTGTAGAATTAAACAGCGTATTTTCAATATGTATAAACCCTTAAGACAAATTTAAAGTGGCCACACCTTAAATTTACATAAGTGATCTTCCAAGCCCTACAAAAAAAAAGCAGTGGCACAGTGAAAAGAACATTCATTAAGAATCGAGGGAGGGGAAGCCAGGATGGCTCAGTGGGTTAAGCGCTCACTTTGCAGCCCCGGGGACAGAGGATCGAATCCCGACCCTGGCCCGTGTGGACTCATATGCTGAACTGGGGAGTGCCCCCAGTTCAGTTCTCTCTCTGTCTCTGTCTCTGTATCTCTCTCTGCCAAAAAATTAATAAAATAAATAAACTTAGGTTTGCAATCCTGCATAGATCTCATTGAGAATGTGATGCATGTTTAAAAAAAAAAAGAATCGAGGGAGTTGGGTTTGGCTTCTAATCCTGTCCTTGACTTTAATTGGCTGTGACCATGAGCAGGTCACTGGCCCCTTATAGGTTCATTTTCTTTCACTGCAAAAAGGGGAAGGATGAATGAGACTTTGTCTCAACTCCTGAAATTCTATTTTCAGCTCTAGTCTCAAACTCACCATTTATACAGGCAGAGGGGAGGTATTATTGCCTACCATTTCATAGAAGGCAAATACAAACCAGGGTCCACCAACCTGAGACAACCATGCCACTCAGTTCCTCCAGGACCTACCTGGCCCCTTTTTCTTAGGCACCAGGAATCGAATTAGAACCTCTGACAATAATTAGAATTATTTTACAGTGAGCCAATGCATTGTAGCATGGATCAGATTCACCTCACACCTGTAAGCACAACTCATGCTGTTAGCTACCTAAAGAGTCTCCTTTGTTGTCAGAAACTAGAAGAGTAAGTTGCTATAATAAATTGTTCTCCCACCAAGACTGAAGCCGTCCCCTTGGTGGGGAGGTTGAGACAGGGCAACAGGCAATTACAAAGGGACCTGGCACCACCACCGAGGACTGTTTCGCTAATAGGGGTTTAGGCAGCGGGGGCTGACCCTCAGAGCCAGACGCTCAAAGCTCTGAGCAAGCTGGCTCTGCCCAGTGCTATTTCAAACCCTTCAGATGTCAGGGTCCACAGTGGAAACTGACCGACTCGCCTTCATGAAAGTGACTAGCAAGAAAAATGAATATATAAACACACACACACACACACACACACACACACACACACACCTGTGTATTGAGGATTACTTGGAAGGATCGTTAAAGGCAAGTATATTTTTACAAACTGCAGCCAAGCTTTGTAGAAATGAACACTTCTACAACTAAAGAGTAGCATTAGGATATGCCTACAACGATTACATGTTGGGTTTCTTTGATTAGGCATCAAGCAGGGTTGCTCTTTTGAGGTGATAAGTAAGCCCTGACAGCATAAGCCACACCATTCAGCAGACTGCTACAGCCAAGGACAAAATACTTGCATAATGACTGAGCTGCCGGCTTCAGCAGGAACTGAACTGTGTCTGAGCTATCCCCTTCAGGAGAAAGCCAGTGATGGACCGTGACATAATTAAAATGTTGAAGCGCCTCAAGAGTCACTTCCTGTTTCTTTCTGTACGATGAATAGTTGAATACTCACTTATCAGTTGCTTCAGAAGCACAGGCTCACTGGCCTGAAAAGACTTCAGCCCGTGTTTGCTCGTGTTTGCTCGCGCTCTTATAAACAACATCGGCAGGGTCTGAGAGTACACAACATAAACACAACAGCTATTTTTTCAAGTTTTCATGTTCAGAGTCTACCTAAGCATCCATTGCTTCAGGTGGGTGCCCTGGCAGGGAGCAAGCCACCCCCACACCTACCCTACTGCAGAGCAGTTCATCCTGACCCTGTCTCATGGTGTAGCAAAGTGGATCTCTCTGTTTTCAGGCCCTAAAAAATCCCTTCAAGACAAAAGACGAAAGCATTTAAAATCCAATTCTGAACAAGATAAAGTCGGATTCAGGACAACCCTCAGACCAAGGAGACCTGCCTACATCAACGGTCCACCCCAGATCCTCCAAGTCTCCCCAGTCCTCTGGCGCCTAGCTGTGCCATCTTGCATAACCAGATTCACTTTGTAGGCAAGGAAGGCCAGGGCTCTAGAACACCCACACTACGGCGTTTATTTGCCTTTCGGTATGGTGAGGGTTTCCAACAAGGTCTTTGGGAAGGAAACAGCCAGGAAGAATACCTTGCTAAATAAATTCATATGATCAGTGAGTTCATTATTCAGGTTTTCCTGTGTCAATAATTCAGGACAGTTGCAACATTGTGTTCATATGATTCCTCCCACATTCATATAAATATAAATTTGGCTCAAGATCTACAAAATACTAGGAATTACTTAATGTTATTTTTTTTAGTTGCAATAATATCCTCTTTTTAAATCCAAATTATTTGGATTGGAATACACATTATGTGTACTATATACTCATATAATATCTATATCTATATAGGTATAATAGAAATATAGACATAATATGTAATCCCTCTTAAAATAGTCTCCAGATAATAATGTTTTCATTTACATAATGTTTTATTATAAGTACCGTAAAGTAGTTAAATGGTGGCTCTGAGATTTGAACTCATGTAGATTTCACTGCCACTTTCAGAGTATGTCCATAATAGTACCTCAAAGCAGAGCTATTATTCCCACTTATAAACGAGCAGACTAAGGCTCAGTTTATGTGAATTGCTTAATGTCACAAAGCTAAGCAGAGTCAGAACTAGAATTGAAGCCCGTACTCTTCTCAATATGGTGTATACATGAAGATAATAATTATTGCAACAATATTGCAAGCATAAATACGGTAACTCACTAGACGATAAAGAACTCACTAGATGACAATAGACAAATGAATAAAATAATTCATTTATTCAGTAGTCATTAAAATTATGACTTTAGATAGTAATAACGAGGATGAATGCTACCTTATATTGAACGCTTACTTTGTGACAGGAACAACAGCTCTTTATGTGAACCAACTGGTTTTGGGTTCACAACTCCATAAGACAGGTACTATCATTGTCCATATATTACACATGAAGACTGAGGCTAAAATAAATTAAATCACTTGCCTAAGAGAACTCAGCTCAAAAGAACAAGATTGTCTGACTCTCAAGCAGGGTTTCTCAACCTTAGCACTATTGACATTTGGGCTGAATAATTCTTTGCTGTAGGGAGCTGTCCTGTGCATTGTAGGATGTATAGCAGCATTCTTGACCTCTGTCACCAATTATGAAATGAAATATGTTTCCAACTTGTCAAATGTCTCTTGAGGTACAAAATCACTCCAGGTTGAGAGCCATTACTAAAGCTTAGGCTTAACCATTAAGATCAATACCTCCTTCCAAAACCACCAACCTTCCTACAGAAACATGGTGGTAGAAATACACAAGCACTGTCCAGAAAAATCCAGCCATTTTCAATATAACTTGAATAGTTTGAGTGACATCAATGTAACCTGGCAGCCAAGAATGCGTATGTGTGACCAATGATGACCTCACTGTACTAGACAGTGGGGGTGCTAGACCCCGTTGAGTGAAGCTGTGTACTGGGTAGCCATCACATTTAAAATGGTTGAGTTAGGGGATGCCAAGGTAGCTCAGCAGTTGAGCACTTGCATGGCAATCATGAGGTCCAGGGCTTGATTCATGGTCCCAGCCCCTGCAAACCCCATATGATGAACTATGGTGCAGCTGGTAACCACCAGATGGCTCAGCAGCCATGAATCTCACCTCCCATGCAGGAGGCCCCCAGTTCTAGTCCAGCCTTGCATGGCCCCACACCCACCTGTGTGGAATGAAACTATATCACAGCTCATAGTGTACAACTGTGGACACTGCTCTGGGCCCTCCACCCCACCCCAGCCCCCACCCTCTTTTTTTCCTTCTCTCAAACAATGGAATAAATCCTTAAAAATATATGACTAAAATATGAGTAGAGCAAAGAATCTGCATCAAATGTTGTGTTAAGCTTGAATATTCCTCTACAGAAACTATTCAGATGATTCATAAGGTTTTCAGGGATGATGCAATGAGTGCTGCACAAATAAAAGTGTGGGACGAATACTTCAAAGACGGCCAAGTGGAATGCTGGGATAGCTCAACAGGTCGAACACTTGTCTTGTAGCCATGATGTCCGGGAATCAAGTACCAGCCCTGACCCATGCAAACCCACATGCTGAACTGTGACATGGTTCCCATGTGGGAGGCCCCTGGTTCAGTTCCCACCCTGCACAGCCCCACATCCACCTGTGTGGAATGAAACTATATCACAGCTAATGGTGTATAACTATGGAGGCTGCTCTGGGCCCTCCCCCTTCTCTCTGTCTCTGTCTCCATCTGTTTGTCTGTCTCTCTCTCTCTCTGGCAAACCATAAAATAAGTAAGTAAGTAAGTAATTAAGTAAGTAAGTAAATAAATAAAATGGATGAAGATCTGTTGAAAGCGACCCACGTTCTGCAACACAGCAAGCAGAACACCTGAGAACGTGAAACATGTAGGGGCTGCGATCAACAAAGATCGGCAATTGGCTCTGCCAGAACCAGAAGCTGATCTAAGAATTTAAAAAACTACTTTTTCCGAGATTTCAACACAGGATCTTGCCATGAAATGTGTCATTTCTTCCGTGGCTTCTGCTGCCAGAGCAGAAAGAACACCATGCTGCAGTTGCTCATGACTGTAGAAGAGATGCTGGGAGACTGTATGCGGTCTCAAGGTGCCTCCTTTAAAGGGGACTGAGGCATCATTGTCCTATGAACAATATTTCTTGTATCTTCAATAAATGTCTATTTTTTTATATTACATGGCTGGATACTTTCTGTATAGATAGATGATATAGATGATAGATGATAGATAATAGATATAGACATAGATATGTATGTATACGTATATGTATATGTATGTATGTACTTTTTTTAAGATTTGTTTTATTGTTTGCAAGAAGAGGTGAGAGACAGAGAGAGAGGATGAAGGGGCCGAGCAGTCTTCATAGTTGTACATCATTAGTTGTGACATGGTTTCATTTCACACAGGTAGATATGGGGCCTCATGGGGTGGGAACCAAACTGGAGGCCTTCTGTATGGGAGAGGAGAACCTTCACCGCTATCCTGGCAGTTACCAGTTGTGCCACAGTTCAGCAGATGGGTTTGCACGGGCCCAGGCCAAGAATCAAAACGTGGACCTCACAATTGCCAGGCAAGCCCTCAATCACTGAGCTATTCCAGCATCCCTGTACTTTTTTTTAGCACAGACACAGTCATAGAATTCCCTGAGAAAGATTCTAAGATGCTGAGATTTGACGACAGGATGTTTGGGTGGGAAGAGGAAAAAAAGAGGCCATTTTCTTGGGAGCCTCACCTGTGAGGGCGCAAGGGAAGTAGCACTGGGCTGAGGGAGAGGGAAACTGCCTGGCTGGCGCAGTGTGGGTACAGCCTCTGCCAGTGCTACGGGAAGCTCTGCAGCTGCTGGCCCTTGACAGTGGTCCTGGTTGTGACAACAGGGCCTGGTCATTAACCCCTCCCCATAGACCAATCACGGCATGTGGGCTACCCGCAAGGTGGTGTGTCCTAGGACAAGGTGGCTCTCCCTGTGACAAGGCTGAGAGCAATTCTGAGAAAAGGACTTCCCCAAAGCACCACAGCCACCGGCACTGCCAGACCTGTGGACTGGGCGCCCTCTCTGTCCTTCAGTAGCAGTCGGGGTGGAGCGCGACAGCAGTCTCTAAAAAATATTTGTATGTTTTGATTGTTTCATTATAACTCCCTCAAAATATATATGCATAAGGACCAAGGATGGAAAGTAATAAGCAACTGAAAACAGTAGTATCTTAAATAATGTGTTGTTTTTTTTCTTTTTCAAAGTTGAATACAAGGATGTTGCCATCACACTGTTCTTACTATTTAAAAGGGTTGCAATTTCAGAAAAAAATCCCTACCTTTGAAACACCATGTATTATGTATTTATATGGCTAGAATGATGCCCAAACCAGTTTATGTGCCATAAAAAGGGAGCTTCTAAGCGCTCTTATGTGTACTAATGTATTAAATCTTCTCAGCAACCCTAAGGAAGGTACCTTTATTAACTACATATTATGGAGAAGAAAATTGAGTTTCCACGAGGTTAAGTAAGTCAAGATCTGCATGACTGAGTGGTAGACCTGGGACTTGAACCCACGTACCATGACTGTCAAATCCTGGCTCTTACCAATCATGTGTTACCACCTCCTATATCCCTTTATTTCACAGAGTACCCTTGAAGTCCCCTCACATGGCAGTAACTTGTCTTCTCAAATTTTCTATTTTTTTTTTTTAAAGATTTTTTTTTTATATGTTTTTTGACAGAGAGAGACAGACAGAGAGAGACAGAGAGAAGGGGGAGGGCCCAGAGCAGTCTCCATAGTTGACAGCATTAGTTTTCCATATAGTTTCACTCCACAGGTGGGCACAGGGCTGCACAGGGCAGGAACTGGGCCGGGAGCCTCCTGCATAGGCCCCGCCAAGAACTGAATTGGGGGCACACCCCAGTTCAGCATGTGGGTCCATATGGCCGGGCCTGGGATTCAATCCTCAGGCTCCAGGGCTGCAAAGCAAGCGCTCAACCCACTGAGCCATCCCAGCTTCCCCTATTTTTTCTTAAAAAACAAAACAAAACTCTGCAGAAAATAACAGAGTAATAAAGCTGTGAATGCAAGACTATGCTAAGGAATTTTAAAATTGCCTTCAAATTTTCTGTTTTAAAGTCTTTTGAGATCTAAAGGCTTTTAAGATGCCAACGGAGATTGCTAGTGTGAAGTTATACTATTTTCCTTTAAAGAATCATGTCTCTCTTCTCTCTCAACATAAAACACAAAGTTTTATAAATATCTGTTTGAAGGATGACTCTGTTAAGAGTCAAGGCTTGACCCTCCCAAGAGACCCAGAAGGAGTAGACTCAGGAATCAAGAGGGAACTGCCTTCAAGCTAATCACCAGGAAGCAGTTCATCTTCTGGGGCACTGTGAAAAATTCAACTCAAATTCATTACCATTCTGAAAGGAAATTATTTCACCAAAAGATCTGAGTGAATTTCTATATGCTATATTCAAAATGCCAGGTATTTGTTTTTAAAAATAAATTTACAATTTCAAAAATGGTCTTTTTCTTCCCAGAAGTCATGACCTTTAACCAGACAGGCCCTCTAGAACTTTCTCCCATAGGAACACACTGTCCAAGCCAGGTGAATAAGGCCTTCAAAAGGTCCACAGATCAGTCATCTCAATAGATACTTTATTTGAAATGGAATGTACTTTTAAAAATGTGAAAAATAAATCGCATCTCTCCAAAATTGTTTAAGAGATGCATTTACGCAAATTATGACCACACTAAGTTCACAAATGTGATAGTAAAGCATTTGGTACACAGTGGTACTTGCTTTTCAGAAGCTGCCATTGCATATTTTGAAACTTTAAGCAGAAAGCTTACAGTAGAATGTAATACACAGTTGTTTTTTACCTTCTCAAAATACAGTGACATCTGTCATTAAAACCTGCTTCCCCACTACCCAGCAGGCCTGCTTCAGACCAGGTAGTGAATCGTCCCAGCTTTTATGCAGATGCTTCTAATGACCCAGAGTCCTGCTTCCTTCACTGGACAATAATACCCCAAGGAAACCCTCATCTACTCCATTCGGCAGATGTGCTGCCAACAAAGTCACAGATCATTTTGTCACCCAATATTACGTAACACCAAATATTGGCTGCTCAACACTGCAGATCAAAAAGTCACCCTTGAAACTGTCCAAACTTTAGAAAGTATTTCTTAAAAACCCATCTAACACAATTCCACAATTACTGTAATACATCTTAGGTTGCATTAGGTATAAAGTATATTTCTCTTTAAAGAATTACTGGATTCAATACCAAGCTAATTTTCGAATTTAAATTTTATTCTGCTGAGGGCATTTTTGGTAAAGCAAAAGCAAAGTTGTTTGACATTTACAACTAGAGAAAACAAATGTTCATAAGCCCATCCTCATCCTACAAAGCTCTATGTTCTCTGGGATTGCCCCAGTATCAGCCATGTCTTAGACCTCTCTTCAACATCTGCCATTGAACATGACATTGTAAATACAGGGAGCCAAGCTAAAACCAAGTCACTTTCCCTAGGGACAGAAAACAAGTGGAATTGGCAATAAATTTGTTTAATGTCAGATTTAAATTGAGGAGTCTGTAAGAGATATAGAGTATTTGGTATATGAGAACAGAAAGGAGGTAAAGCGGGACTTTCAATTTAAGCCAGACTTCCTAACAGTGTTTATATGCAAGGGGAACTCTTTTAAGCAACAAAGTTGAGTTTTGTTTTGGGGGGTTTTAAACCTCCATTGGAAAAAATGTTACGTGAAATTATTAAGTTGGTTCGATTTCTACATGATGAGAGAATCCGTTTCCTGTATGAGGGAAATGTTCATTTTGAAAGGGTCCTTTATAGCCATTTACTCTGACCTCAGCACTCCCTGTAGGGCAAACACAGATCTATGGGATTTCCACAAAGAAAGTACACGGAAGGAGCCTTGTCCTGTTTTCTAGCCTGTCCCAGTATTAGTTGTTCTCAGGGAATGACATGAGAGCAAGCAAAGGAAGTACTGTGTGAGGCAAGAGAAACCATCTCTTGGGTGCTGGGGAGTTACACATTTTTTTCCTTCTTTCATTCATTTGTCCCAACAAATAGTTATTGAGCTCACTGTGTATGAGGCTTGGTGCCAACACAAGTTCAAGGACAAAAGTTCAGTTTCCAGATGGGACATTCCTTTTAGTTTTCCAACTTTTTACATTTTACGTTTACTTATGGGGTGGGTTTTCTGTTAGATCTGTCCTTTCCCTCTTCCTTTAACTGGGTTAAAAGAAGTATTTTTACCTCTTTCCATGAAGGTGATTTGTCAGTCTCCGTATCAGGTGGTTTGTGGTATTTTCTTATGGGTTGAATAGCGACTGACATATTAAACGACTTGCATTTGTATTTTGTTTTGTTGAGCTTTGTTTAGTATCTTTGTTTTGTTGTTGTTGTTCTGGAATAATTATTAAACCATAATGATTCCAAAGTGTCAAACAGAAACCATCCTATTCTTCTCCTTTCTTGTTTCTGAGGTTTCAGTTCAATGCTAAGATGCATTCAGATGAGAGAAACACTGAACAGGTCACCTTAACACAGACATCACCGCGGACTGAGGGCGAAGGGCTGTGAGGAACCAGGGAACCACGATTCTGGTGCCCTGGTCAAGAACCACGGCCATTGTGGAAAAGAAAGTTCCAGCAGCCAAAGCTAACGACACACAAATGCCTTTTAAAAACCTTCATGAGTCTTTATTTTAAAGGAGCTTAGTATGGATTTTACTTTTTTATAGCACAAGAATTTGAAGAAAAAATTCTACGTGGAAAAAAACTGTGGCTTAATAGAGGTTATATGGTCTCCTTATATTGAAACTATAGCACAGTGAGGCACTATCTAAAAAGTACAGCAGTGGTTCCAAATCAGCCAAACCAAACTTGACCGAAGAACTCTTAAGATCTGGCTCTCTGAGCTGCCCATCATTTTTATGTACATATGAGTTTTTAAATCTTTGCAGCAGATTTTCATAGGCACAATTTAAAAAGCCACTGGAAGTTGGAGTCTGGATAAGTTCTGTTTGCCATTTGCTTGAGTTTCAATTTTTCCTGCTACTTTTTGGATTAGTTAGGAACTCAAGATTTCATTGTTTAAATATTGCACTAAGAAATAATTTGACCACCAAACTCCTTTCTAGATGGAGGGAGAATAAAGACATCTCTAGCATAAAGTTCTGTTTTCATTTTGGAGCTACATAATTTAGCAGAGGCCTGATCCTGACCATTCATTCCAATCTGGATGCTGGAAAAATACTGATCAAGACTTTGAAAAAAAGGTAACGGAACAGAGACCTGTTCGTAAAGCCATGCAGATCGGAAGTGATTTCCAGCCCCAAGAGGCTTTGGTATCATCTATGGCTCGTTTTAAACTGAAGTAGCATCTGCCCTTGTGGATTTTGACCATCCTTTTGATTTAACACAGAAGAGGGTTTGTTCTACCTTTAAAAGCACATCCTCCCCGCACCCCACCTCTCCTGAACAAGTGGCTGCTAAACAAGACTGGGGTTGTTTTCTTACTGAAAATCCAGTGTTTATCCAATCCTTCCCTTTTCAGTTTCTGAGTTTAGTTAACCTAACAACAAAAACATTGAGCCCTGCAATTTCTCACAGAACAATAAAAAGCAGAACAGTTGGTTTCTCTGATCAACGTTATTTTCAGTATGAAAACCAAGTTATGACTCCAAGGCCTTTGAAATATTTAAACACTGTATCTTTAAACTCTAAGACTAGAGTATGCTTCTGGAGTATAATAAGAAAATGTGGTTCAAGTACAGTATGCAAAGCGCTCGGAAAAGGGTCATATCTAGTGTGGACAAAGCACAAATGTTCTCTCAAACAAGGTGAATGATTCCCGTTTTCCCCCACTCCATCTTTTGAAATGAAACACCTAATGCATTCATACTCAGAAATCATAGAAATCTCCTTTTTAAAGCCTTCACACAAGGCTTTTCCTAGAGTAGATGCACCCTCCCACACATTCAAGATATAATTATCCTGCCATCACTTGGGATATGTTTTAAATATTTTGAATTGGATACCATTACTACCAGTTTCCTTTTAGAAAAACAATTAGATCTGCATAAACATAATTCTGAACATTTACTTTCTTAAAACTTCTACTCTACACAAAATATGTCTAAGGAAAAAAAAACCTCTAAAAAAAAAAAGTTGTATCACAGAGTTTAATTTCAATCACCTGGCATAACAATGAAAAAAGTGTCGGACGTTCTGAAAATGCCCTAGGAATAATGAATAAATGAATTCTTAATGGTTTCCCCTCCACCGCCCTTTTACTCTTTCCCTTTTCCAAGATTAGAATTTATTAGGGAACAGGATTTTGAAAATAAAGTTTCCTGTTTGGAAAACGACCTACATTCAGAAATGTCTTAGAACAAGTATTAAAAAAAAACAAACTAATAAATAATCATAAATCAAAATACATTAAAATAAAATTACAGTACTTCATCGCTCCTAGAAAGTCCACCACACAGGAAGTTCCTCTGAAAGGTTTATAAATAAAGCCTTCTGGACTCGGATTCATTTCCTGCATTGTGATGACGAGTCTGCCGAGAACTAAGCGGAATCGCAAGTTATCAGCAGGGGGATGTCCAAGCTACTTGGTCTGGTGCGGGGCGGGGAGACCGTTCTGTTTGACCCAAGTGAAGACCATAGAAAGGTGTTCGTCCCACTTCCTTTAAGTCCTCCAAACCTGGAAAGAAATGACATGGAATGAAGAAGGTGGCTCAGAATCCTCCAAGACCCAGCGCTCTTCGGGCCAGCCCGGGACAAAGCGTGGGGTCGCTGCTTGCAGCGCCCAGACAGCAGCGGCTGTGACCCGGGGCGGAGCGGCGTCCGGGGTGCGCGGGCCGGGTGGGCTCCGGGGAGGGGGCGGCGAGGCCTCCCGGCCGGGCCGGAGCCCCTCCACCCTCCCGTCTCTGTCCGGCCTCTCCGGGCTCCCGCTCGTTTCCCTCCTTTCTACCTCCCCAGAAACTTGGAATAACGAATCAGTTTTCCACCCAAGAACCGAACCCACGAAGTCCTCCCTACTTCACCTAACAGCCCAAGAGCTACTCCTCGGCCGGGCGCTCGGGCGCCGGGGTCGCCGGACCTACCTCGTCTGGCCCGGGTGCTGCCCCCTTCAGGCGGAGTTGGAGGTGCTGCGCAGCAGCCGGTGGCCGTGCGGGTGCGGTAGTTGATGCGGGTGAGGGTGCGGGTGCGAATGCGGATGCGGATACGGGTGGAGCTGCTGGGGCTGCGGCTGCGGCTGGGGCTTGGGCTGGGGCGGCGGCTGGGACTGGGGCTGAGGCTGAGGCTGAGGTTGGGGCTGCGGCTGCGGCTGCGGGGGCTGCTGCTGGACCAGGTGCTGCTGCTTCTGCCGTGTGGACTTGACCGCCAGGATCGCCTGACGGTTCTTGTACTGCACCATCTGCAGCGTGATCTCGGCGTTCCAGCCCTGGTCCTGCGGGCACCGAAAGTCGATCTCCTTGCCCTCGGCCATCACCACAGTGAAGTACATGTACTTGCCCTTGCGCTCCACGCAGTCCACGGTCTTCATGTTGGAAAAGTGCAATTCCTTGAGCTTGACCGGCGGCTCGAGGCCGGCCACAGCGGGGCCTCCGGGTTGGGACGGTTCGGCCGGCCCCTGCCCCGGCGGTGGCTGCTGCTGCTGTTGCAGCTGCTTGGGTGGAATGAGCAGCAACCCCTCCTCAGTGAGGATGCAGCACTTTTTCTTCCAGAGCTGCAGCAACCCGTCGCTTCGCTTCTCCAACACACCCTCCTTCAGTGCCTTGCAGCCGCTGCTCTCCAACATCCTGCCGGCATAGGGGGGGCCGGCGCTCGGCTCGGCCTCTCCACTTCCAGCCGCCCGCGCCCGGGGCAGCAGCAGCAGCCGCGCGCCGTCCTCGCCCCAGCGGCTCCTGCGGCCGGCCGCCCGGAGCGCGCAGAGGAGGCTCACACCAAGGCAGCAGAGCGGCGGCGGCGGCGGCGGCTCGGGGTCCGGGCAGAGGAGCAGCCGCGTCCTGCTGCGCCACAAGGTCCCGCAGCTGCGAGTCGCCGGGCCTCTGCCGTCCTCTTGTGAGCGCTTACCGAAGGGCACTGGCCAGGCCCCCTCGCGGCGCTTTTGAATGGGGCGGCCCCCCCACCCCCGAGTGACACCCAGCGGAAAAGGCGGCTCCTGGCGCCCGCCGCGCGGGGGAAAGCCCAGCTCCGAAAGGCGCTCGGCCGCCGGCGCACACCTCATTAACTTGGGGCCTTCCCCACGCCGGCCTTGCCCCGCCCCCGCCGGCCTTGCTCCGCCCCCTCCCCGGGCCCGCCGGCCTTGCCCCGCCCCCGCCGGCCTTGCTCCGCCCCCTCCCCGGGCCCGCCGGCCTTGCTCCGCCCCCTCCCCGGGCCCGCCGGCCTTGCTCCGCCCCCCCGCCCCTGCTCCGCCCCTGCTCCGCCCCCGCCACCCCCTCGCTTCCGCGCTCCTGGCCCAGGATGGCTGCAGGGACCCGACCCCGGAAAACCCCTCTCCCGCAGCCGAGGGCGCCCCAGATGCTCGAGGACAAGTGCCGACGCCCAGAGGGCGCTGGGAGGCCATCCGCACCGCCCCGCCTCTCCCCGGCCGGCTGCCAACCGCCTCCGAAAACGAAGCTAGGTCTGCGAGGTGGGGACCGCCTGGAACGCCGAACGGTCTCCCTGCCCTGAACCAGCCCTGGGGGTTCGCGCCGGGCGCCGGCATCCCGCCGAGCCAGTCCCCGGACCAGGGCGAGCCAGCGGCTGCGGTGAGGCTCGCGCGACGCCGAGTCCCGGGGAAGGGTGCCTACCCCAGGCCCTCAGTAAAGACCGAGGGCCCACAGGACTCGGGGTCCTGACACGCACGTTCGCTCACGGTCGTTAACTAGGGCTTCTTGGAACCCAGAGGGCGATTGTAAAAGCAAAAGCGCTCCTGTCCCGTTTGGAAGGGGTTCAGATGGCATCTCGCCTCCTTTTCTCTACTTAGCCCATCTTCAGCCGGGACACAAGCGCGCGAGCTTCTTTCCTGGATCCTCTGTGCAGTCTGCAACACCTCACAACAGTAAATTTAAGTACGAATACGAGGCATGCCCCGTGCTGAGAGGTCCCACACTTACTTCAAGGCCCAGCCCAGCCCTTCGGACGGCAGACAGGCCTTGCGGTTCCTGCTCTTTGCAAACTCCTCACGGGCCAAATCTCGGGTTTGTCATTTTATTTATCTGTGAGCTGGGGAAGGTAACGCTGTACTGGCCCCTAGTTCTGTCCTACTCCCGCATTCCAACAATTTCTATATAAATTTTGGTAAACTGAGGAGAATAAAAGGCATAAGCTGAAACCAAAACTCTTCGGGAAATTATCCACTAAGTAAACACAGACCCCCAGCTGCGAGTATGTACCGACCCTGAGGATACGAACAACAACAGAAAGGAGAAATAAACCCGGGGGCAGGGGGGGGCGAGTCAGAGTTGGCCAATAAGAGGAAAGGTTGCTGCTTGTGCTCGAGAAGGAAGAGGAGAGAGTAGCTCATCTGCTAGTTTCATATGATTGGGACAAAGAACTCCAAGGGCAAGTGAGTGAATATGGAGAGCAGAGCAAGAGTGAAATTCCCTGCGCCACTCTAAGAAATCCGAACTTAATCCCAAGGTAATCAAGAACAAAGGATAATTTTTAAACACAGGAGATATCTTAATCTAAGGGACAGTGTCTTAGCAAACGGGACAATTCCGGGACAGTCCTGAGTCCTGAATTGCACTTGGCCAGTTATCAAGTCCTTCACATTGATAATGGATTGGCAGTCTTTTCAGGGAAAAGGAAATTATTAAAATCATATAAAGATTCCTAGTAAGATGAGGTTCAAAAAAATGAACAATTCTGTATACCAATAACAAACACCACACATAACGTCTCAGTTCTCCCCTTGCCTTTGTAGGACAAGCGAGCATTCCAGAGAATTTCCACATGACCAGCTGTTCATCTGTGTAATGGAATGCCATTCTTCAGGTCATTTGGAAAAGATACCATCTTTAAATGTGTGATTCAGAGACCCTGAGGAAAGGTGTACTTGGGAAAGACATTTCATAAGGAAAAATGATACAATACATACAAACTTGATTTTTTAAAAAGTAGGATGTAATCTGGAAGCCCAAGCTACTTCCTTAGGAGAAACTCAATATATTTGGTGTTATCTAACTTGCAGTTTATCAAGATGCAACAAATGCAGTTTATCCAAACTACTCTAGAGTGTCTGCACAAGCACCATTTTCAAAAGCTCTTACTTTATTATACCTGGAGACATTAAAACTCAGGTATTTCATGATTGTGTGACTTTGTGACCAGCTCAGGCGTCTACAGCATGCTCTCTGACCACAGTGAATTGATTATTGCAAATCTCAGTAATATAGGAATCTTGTAGACTGATGACAACTTTGATCATAGTTTATTTCAATAGTCACCAAAAGTGATCATATTGTCAATGAGAAATTCACAAAAAATGAATTGTAGGCAAAAACTGTTTCCAAAGAAACACCACAAGTTCCACTGTAGATATAATGAAAACCTAATGTCAGCTAAAAGCTACTAAAGTACAGAAAACTAGCTAACAAACTCATTGCTGTGGTAAACAAACTTGAAATGGCTAGTTCAAATTGCATATTATGGTGACTGCATCAAGTTGTCTAGCAGCATCTGACACTGTTGACCATTTTCTTTTCTTGGATACAGTTCTTGACTTGGCTTCAAGGACATTACTTACTCTTGCTTCTACCTCCCCCCTCTCCCGGTCACTGTCTCAGCCTCCCTTAGAGGTTCCTCTTTCCCCTAATCTTTTAATATTAGAGAGCCCCAGAGCTCACTCCTTGGGTCTCTTCTTTCCTTACACTCACTGCCTGTTGATCTTACCCAGTCTCATTTTTAATAACATCTATGTGCCAACGACTAACAAATTTGTATCCAACTGCTTGTTGCCAAAGAATAAAACAAAGACTACCCAAGTTAAAAACATAGATACTAATATGCTAGGCAAGGAACCACATGCTAGTGAAGACATTCACTGTAGTTCACCAGGGGGAAAGTCTGGGGGATGGGGTTTAGGTCATAGAAAGCAGCGTTCATAAAGCTTTTGCTAATAAAAAACTGAAAAACAGTGCACTGGATAGGATGGGATCCATAGGTTTCCATATGACGGGTTAAAACAAATTCCTGGGTGGAACTGGTTCAGTAAGGGCCTGGAGTCACTTAAAGTTTATGGTTTTTTAACAGTTTTAGCTAGTTAGAATGGCTGTAGTGAAAAAGAGCCTTCAGCCTAGCTTGACATATTCCAGGGCAGTATTACCGTAAATTGAAAGTTCTTCTTATCCTGCTCTACAGTACTGCTTGGCTGTCTTAATAGAGAGCTCAGATACATGTGCTCCCAAGCTTATCTCCTCACCCTAATTGATCTCTACCTGCAACCCCCACTTCCTTCTCAATTCCATCTGTACCGTTGTGCAGTCCAAAACCTTGAGGCAGTACTGCCCTTAAAACAAGCCAAAAGAGGTTCTTATCCAAAGCCTTGAGTTTTAGAAGAATCAAAATGACAAGTCTGGGGATGCCAGGATAGCTCAACAGGTTGAGAGCTTGCCTTTCAACCGTGAGGTCTGGGGATTGAATCCCAGGACTGGCCCATGCAAACCCATATGCTTAACTGGTAACCACCAGGATGGCGGTGAAGGTTCTCACCTCCCATGAGAGAGGCTCCCAATTCAGTTCTACCCCGTGTGACCCCACATCAACCTGTGTGGAATGACACTATGTCAAAAACTAATGATGTAGAACTATGGAAACTGCTCTGGGCCCTCCCCCTTCTCTGTGTGTGTGTGTGTGTGTGTGTCTCTCTCACCTGCTCTCAAACAATATTTTTTTAAAAGTGACATCTATCTGGAGCTCATACTCATTCTAGACTATACTCCAGGAACTCAGGATTCTGAATACCCTGCCTAATTGGCCTCGCCAGTTGTAGGGTATGCATTATAGCCAGTGTGCTCACTGCTATGTACAGGGAGAGGATTTTGAAGATGCCAGCTAAGATGCCCACACAAACAGGCAGGAGGCCTCTTGCCATACAATTCAGAGCGAGGGATGGGGAAGAGAAGGAAGGTGGGACATGGGCTCTGCTCACAGGTATTGTTCTGGGACTGGACTTAAGGATCTGAAGTTCAAACCTGGCCCTCCGGGTACTTATGAAGTTATATTTGTCAAGATAGGAGCATTGAGTATATTTTCACTTAACAAAACTTTCAAATATTCAAGCAATAGTGTCACTGTGGTTCTCTTGCCCGAAGACTGCAATAATCCTTTACTCCTTTCTCTTCATACCCAACTCATTAGATACGTCAGGAAGTCCCATCAGTTAAACCTTCAAACTACAGCTATATTCTATCTGTTCCCACTTCCTTCTTCACCACCCTGATCCAAACCATCTTCTCTCCCCTGAATTATTGCAATGCCCTCCTAACTTGTCTCCCTGATTCTAACCCTGTTAGTTTATAACCTATTTCAATACAGCAGTGAGGGTCATCCTACTCACTTCCAAGTCTGCTCAAACGTCCTCTCAATAAGCCTATCCCAGTCACACTAAAAAATGGCAACCACCCAATTGCCCTTAAATTTTCCCCATAGTATGTAAACCTTCTATCATACTACTAAGTGATACATTGTGCCTATTGCTTATTTCTGTTCCCCTTCATACAGAATATAAGCTCTTCAGGAAGACAAGAATCATTGTTTTGATCCCAATCACCTAGTACAATTCTTGGTACATAGCAGGGACTCAACAGATGTATAAATTTAAATTGAATCAAAAGCCCCTGTCATAAAAAGAAAAAACAGTATCTTTAACTGCTTCTGGCAGATTTTTCATAATGTATCCTACTTTAAAAATTTTCAGACTATAATAAGACTATGAAAAAAACTTTCAAAACTTCCCGTATCAATATATATTTGGTATAACATTTTTAATGGATAACTACTATACATGCTCAGCCTCTCTCTGAAACTTAAATGGTTTTTATTCTATAGATGCTATCTAAAATAAGTCCTTCAAATCTTTCCTTTTAAAGCAACATGCAATTTAGTATTTTGAGAGACATTTATATAAATGATCTATTGGTTTCTAGTAAGAGTAATCTAAGGATGAGAAACACAGTAATGAAACTAAATTGGTAGCAGTTTTTCTTACTTAGCAGTTAAGTAGACAAATACTTCCTTAGAAGTCAACTAATCAATACTGGCTTAAAGACATTTAACAGAACTGGAAAGGTTATTAAGAAGTATTTACTTCCATTTACAACTTGATTTTAAGATCATAAACTCTTTATAAACTTCCCAATTTTCAATATACGGTAAAAACCCATGACAATGACTATTATTAAAGATTTGGATAGAGCAATTTGAAGCGTCTTTGAAGTAGTTAAAAGCCAAGTATCTGCAAAAATGTCAGGTTACCCTGATCAGTGTATAAAGACCCACGTTCAGACTACAATTTAGACTTCTTAGCCATTCATGTCTTCATTTTTAAATACCATCCAGTATAAATCCCTCATAAAGATTCTAACTTCCAAAATGCCGAGATGAAAAGGTTAAATATTAATGTTCTTCAATTGAATACATGACTATCCACACTTCTTAGGTGCATTGATCTAGCCGCTTTCTTTTGCGTCGTAGTTGATGAACCAATGACTCCTAGTGGTCAATTTGTATAACACAGCTTAGAGCCCATCAGAATAGTAAACAGTGGTCAGTGCTCTATTCAAGTGCTTCTGTTGTTGTTGTTGTTTTAACCTTTTTACAACCCACTTGTAGATCAAGCACTGTCAACCAGCTCTGTCCTTTCTGTTCTGGCAATAGTTTAATTCAGGCTCTCATTTCTCTCATTAATGCTTTTGTAATAGCCCAGCTACTTGAACCCACACTATCCTATATGCTCTTGCCATCAGTTGTATTCCTAAAACGATAGAAAGCTTTCAGTCACCTCCCATTATATATGAGAACATTCCAATTCCTTTCCCTGGCATGGAAAACCCTCCAGCATCATTCCTACTTGCCTTTACAATTCTAGACTCCCCTTCCCCTCTACCCAAAGTGAGCTTCAGTCACTATCTACTTGTGCTAAGATAGCTTTGCTTTCCCCAAACTCCTCTTGTTCTTTAAAGCCCAGCTCAAATCCCACCTCCTCGATTCCTTTTGGCTTAGTTAACTCTTCCTAATCATATTCCACTATACCCAATATGGCAGTTAACTTGGTTGACAGTAGTTTCATCGTTGTACCTAGTAACACAGGGGATCGTGATGGAGAGTGCTGATTGGCAGCATGTAAACGAAAGGAGACTAAATGTTAGTTCTGGCTGTAAATATACTATTATTCCAAACATGGAAGCCAGGCTGAATAGACATATATGTTCAACAAGAAACTGGGTTCAGGAGAGTGGTGATGCATTAGGTAGTTGTAATACCAGCTTTGAAGTGACAGATGGAAATGAGTGGATAAAATGGAGCAGGGATTCGGCTCTTCTTTTTGCCCTAATTTCAACACATAGCAAGGACAGGAAGGTTGCCCAGTGAAGGAGACTGAGAGGAACCTATAAATACTGTGGTGTCACAAAAGTGCTCCTATCAAGTATTGTCGCTGACTTCTGGGTCTTCAGGAGTGGCAGCATAGGAGCATCAGGATTTCCACAGTGGAGGCACTGGTGAACTTGTTTGAAGTTTACCTTGAGCGTTGCTATGGCCGAGTAACATCCAGGCCTCTCTACCCTATTAAGAGCCTCTTCTGCTTCTGTTGTTTGCAACTCAAATATCTTATGGATAGCCACTTGGGCAAACCTCTACATTTAAAGAACTGGATTCCAAGGACAACTCCCTCTCTTGCAGTCTTCTGTTACAACATCACACAGTCTGAGAGAACAGACTATTCAATTTTACCATGTTGATATCTGTAAAATAAAAATATCCCATAAATGAGCCAAAGGCTTTCTTTTCAGGCATTAGAAGAAATAAAGTGGAAGCAGTACGGATACTTCTTTTCAGAAATTTAAGGATGAAGACAGATGTGGTTATGACAAATTTGCCTGGGTGCTGGTTGTAAAGGGGAACTTTACTGCATAAGAGGAACTCGGGTTTGTAGGCCAAGGATTGGAGTGTGGAGGTTGCATCAAAGGTTGCAGAGTAACTGTCAGACTGAAAAGTGAAAGAGATGAAATGAAAGAATTCTGTAGAGTAACCAATCCTAGAGAGGTAGAGGAGCATTTTTACCAAAGATAGAACCTAAGAAATCTTTTTATGGCAAGCTTCCACACTGTCACTAAATCTACCAGAAAAAGCAAATCCCCATGTTAAAGACAACTACAGACAACTTGATTCAAGTATCATTGCTATTTGAGTAACTATTAACATTCTTTAACAGGTCAGAAACTAGAATATTTAGTTGTTCCTAATGACATTCCATTTACAAGTTTGTCCAACCTGCAGCCCAACACAAATTCATAAACTTTCTTAAAACATGAGATTTTTTTTTTTTTTGCAACTTTTTTCTTTCTCTCATCAGCTATTGTTAGTGTCAGTGTATTTTATGAGTGGCCCGAGACGAGTATTCTTCTTCCAATGTGGCCCTGGGAAGCCAAAAGGTTGGATACCCCTAACTTACACTGGTAAGTCATGGTCCCAATCTCATTTGGGTGCACACAGTTCAAGGAAGGGCAACTGCAAGGTAAAGTGAAAGCCTTGGATGGAGGCTAGGACTCATCAGATCGCACCCTTTGGGCTGTATTCCTCACTTACCTTTCTGGGCCCATTGACTTATTTCTGAACTGCAGGAAATTCTTGATCAAATAATCGTTTTAAACCTGAAGCTCTTCATTATACAAGGTCAATGTGGCTGGTATTCCAACCTCCATCCTCCCATTGTAACAAGCGTAGCTCTGGTTCTAGGTCTACACTTACCAGCCTTTTGGTGCTGTCAGAACGTTATCACAGGCTCTTTAAGACTGTTAAGATACCAGGTGTCTGCCTAGAACCTGGACATGATGCTTAAGAGCCACAGCTGCCATTTCAGGCTAGAAAGCAACTTCAATGACAGAAGCCATATGCAAAGGACAGCAAAGTAGGGGATGAAAGCCTTTCTCTGATAACTACAAAATGAAGTCCATTTTAACTCTGGTGGTTCAAACATCTGATATTCTGAAATCTCTAGCTTAAAGAAAATGCCTATTCACTACTTGTGCACACAGGTATATCTGCAAGGTAGACTGCTGTCTCTGAGCCAGTAGAGCAGAGGCAGAGGCCAAATACGGGTTAAAACTCATATCCTTATTATTTAACTTCCATCCTTAGAGATAAAGAATTACCATCCCCGAATATCAAGATTAAAGGTTAATGTCTATTATCTTAAATGGTTTAATACACATGTGGGTCTTTATGAAAGCAAAAGTTCCATCTAGTTTAAAATACAAATAGTATATTAATAGAAATTCAGTTTTTCTCTGAAAACCTGTTTATTACACCAAACCTTAGAAATTTGTACTTAATGTTTATCTGATACCATTTCTTTTTACTAATCAAATTTGACATTTTTATAAGTCACAATTAGGTGTATATTTGAAAATCTCAATTGTCCATATAAGTTCAAATGCACAATTTCAATATGATAGAGTAAAAAAATTTTCTTCATAAATAGGCATATGAAGCCTGACAATTAGGTTTGTGAACTCATCCTAGAATAAGAGCCACATACCTCATTGCTGAGTATCACTACTGTCACCTTCACTGTGCTTCCCTTGGGAAGCTCTGCACCAACACCAGTGACTAGTCTACCTTTCAAAGACATTTTGGAACTTTTTCTGGAATAGCCATCAGTCATCAATGTATTTACCCTTGATATTCTGATGTCATCAAAATGTCTTCTTTTCAGTATTTCCTTTATCTTCGGGTAAAGAAGTCATTGAGGGCCAGATCTGGTAAATAGGGAGGGTGTTCCTATAGCGTTGTTTCCTGGCTAAAAACTCCCTCACAGACAGGGCTGCATGAACTAGTGCATTGTTGTGATGCAAGTCATGAGTTGTTAGCAAAAAGTTCAGGTTGTTTTTCTTTTATTTTAAACATATATATTTTTATTTATTTTTGAGAGAGAGAGAGAGAGAGAGAGAGAGAGAGAGAGAGAGAGAGAGAGAGATACAGAGACATAGACAGAGAGAGAACTGAACTGGGGGAGCTCCCAGTTCAGCATATGGTTCCACACGGGCCAGGGCCGGGATTCGATCCCGTCCCCATTGCTGCAAATTGAGTGCTTAAACCCACTGAGCCACCCCGGCTTCCCGTTTCTGTCTTTTTCATGCAGTTTTCTCAGCACTTCCAAATAGTCAACTTGGTTGACTGGTTTTCCAGTAAATAAAAATTCATAATGAACCACCCCATATACATGTATATATAAAATTGGCAACATCATTTAGTCTTGATGTTGCTGGTCATTTTGGAAGATTATTGCAGCTTTTACTGTATCACTACTACTGCAGCCAAGAATATTTTCCAAAAAAGGCAATTTGTGGCCACCAGATTTCCAGTTCACTTTTCCAAAATTTTACTCCTCCAGCTAGAGTCCCCTCCCATTAAACCTCAGTGGGCTCATGGCTGACTCTACAACAGATAAAATACAGAAGTGATGACTTCTCAAGGTAGGTCATAAAAAGGATACCCTTTTTCCTGTCTTGGAATAGCCACTGTCCTGAGAGGTAACATCTAGATAGAGTTCTGGCCACATCAGCTGAAGTCTCATCTAGCATCAACCACCTGTACACAAAGAGCCTTCAGATTCCATTCCCAATCCTTCAGTAGAGTAAAAATACCGTATTTTCTGGCGTATAAGACAACCCCCTAATTTTACAGTTAAAACATAGGTTTAGGCCTATATTCGCTGTATAAGACTACAGCCTCGGAAGTGGGGGGTAGTCTTATACAGTGAATATAGGCCTAAACCTGTTTTAACTGTAAAATTAGGGGGTCGTCTTATACGCCAGAAAATACGGTAAACTATCCAAGCACCATCAAAAAAAAAAATGTTTTGCTTGTGTTTTAAGTTTTGGTAGTGTTTTTCTTCTGTAGTGCTAGGTAACTGACAAAAACTACTGATACTCTTCATATTCTGATAGTCTCATTTGTGTTTATGGAACATACACAGTCCAGCTTTAATTGGTTTCCTCGATATATGAGTAAATGACTCTGTAATGTAGGAATATGATGACTACTAAGGATCTTGGGAGTATTTTGGTTGACTTATGAGACTAATGGGAATCATTTAACTTGCTACAAGACCCCATATACGGTAGTATTATGGTTGGTACACTGGAAGGAGTCCAGATTAGCCCTAAAATCTACACATACAAAAATGTGCTGTACACCAACTGTCTCCCAGACCTAGTATTAGAAGTTAGGAAATCCAATAGCAAGCAAGCATCCCCTCCCCTAGAGAAACTATTAACAGTTCAGGACTGAAGAATCAGAGTGGATATTTATTCAATGAAGAGGTGACTGTTAAACCAGTTAAGATATACATACAAAAAAAACCTAGTGGCACTAAGTGAAAAAGGCAGCCAAGCAGAGCTGAAAGTACGCAAATAAAGGATAGGCCAGAATGTTTTATCAAAGTTGCTCTAAAAGTTCTAGGTCCACCCACTCACCAAGCCCACTGAACAGCAACAGGTTGTCACTACTTTCGAAACATGTACCAACTGGCCTAACCCAAGCCTAAAATCACATCTCAAGACACGTGTCCATCTCCAATGTCAAGGGCTTCAGGTAGACGTTAGGGCTGACAAGTTGGGTGTTTTGGAGGATAAGATATCTAAATACAATCAAACTTCACTTAGTTTTACCCTAAATCATTTTGGAATGTAGCCAAAGGCAAAAGAAATCAGCGCTTTAAAACGTGAGGGCAGATAAATTTTGCTTCTACTGTGTTTGTTACATTAGACATATCTGGATATAACTTCTGTGGTTACATGGTATCTCCCCTCCATCATTCTCAACTTTGCACACACACAATGACCTTGCACAGATGCTTAAACTTTTCACCTAGTGCACATTGCAATACAAGTGTTCAGACTTTCAGTTCAAACTGTGTGCTGTTACTTAATTCTTACGAGTGGAAAAAGTTGCTCCAATTAAAATTCACAGATCAACGCCTGCTATGGTAGTCAGCATGTTGATGTGAGTACAGAAGATGCTGGGTAAGGCAGCCAAGCGTGGGGAAGTGGGGTAAGCAGATTTATACTTAAGGAAATTAGTCAATAACCTAATATTTTAAACTGAAAAATCAGCAAGTACAGTATGTCAAACATAAAAAACAAGATACAAAGCATTGTATTTTTAAAAAATTAACTGAATGCATCAAATGAAATTTCTCATAATTCCCTTACATAATTCCACACTCCAACAAAGACGTTTCATTTCTCTGAAGTGGTCCTTATCAGTCCCAAAACTTGGCTTTTATCCAAGTTACAGTACACCTGGTTCTTTAAACCAGTATACAAAAATGAGTAAACAGCAGTAAGTTAGTTTCACTATTGTCATTTATTTTCAGCTGAGTGTTTTAAATAGCAAATTATCTAAAATTATAAACATATTTTTGGAAAAATCATCTACAATTACCAAATGTAGTGTTATATAGTGTAGATCAGGGGTCTCCAAACTGCAGCCTGTGAGGACCTCTCATCCGGCTCGTGGAGACCTTTTTGTCTGAATAAAATACTACTAAATAAATAATTAAAAACATCTGTTTTGATTCTTTTTTATTTGGACCTCGAGTGTGTAGTCAGCCCCCAAACTGCTGTTTGATAGTTAATGCGGCCCGCGGGCTGAAAAGTTTGGAGACCCCTGGTGTAAACGATTTGTTACCAAAAAAACCAACAAAAACAAAAACCTAAATTAGCATGTGATTTTTCCTAGGGGTCTTTCCTATAAAGCAGGCGTGTACAACCTGCAGCTCAGGATGGCACTGAATGTAGCCCAACAGAAGTTCTTAAAACGTTACGAGATTTTATTGCAACCTTTTTTTAAAGCTCATCAGCTATTGTGTTAAGTGTATTTTATGTGTGACCCAAGACAATTCTTGCAATGTGGCCCAGGGAAGTAAAAGGTTGGACACCACTGCCATAAAGAATGTACAGTCATTTAACATCTGCCGTGATTTAAAGTCAAAAATATAAAGGCTAAAAATTTTATACACTAACCCATAAAAATGGACTCAAATTCTAAATCAAGCCCTGAAACCAAACACTCAAATATTTGAATATTAAAGTTTAGTATTTCTGCATGTACAAAGTTTTCACAAACAGTAATTCAAGTCTTGTATTTATTTTTAATGGGAATGATCCTGTAACTCAGATAAAACCCACAAATTCATACTTTCTTAAAAGCAGCAGTACTGTACTTTTAATTTGGTTATCTTAAGGAACTTAACTGCGTATCAGTCATTGTCATTAACCTATTCACATAATGAAAATATTTCTATCAAAGCTATTGTCTCCATTTCAGATTTGTTATTAAATGAGCTAAAGAGGTAGTCCCATTCAATTCTACACAATTATTTTTATCACAAGCACTAACAGTGCTTCAACAAACTAGATAAATTTCTCAGAATTCTTTCAACTTTCAGACATCCATGTTAAAACTAAAAACTAAGTTTATGGAACTGTTGTTCTCTGCTTTATTACCGTATTTGAATAACCATAAAACAAATTGTCAAAAAATGTTTCCAATGTATTGCTTTCTGACACTCACACCCTTTCTAGAGGCGAAAAAGAAATGCGAGAACTTCTTGGTAGAGGGTCTAGGCTACAGAAAACTATAAACTGAAAACGTAATGTGCAGACAGAAGTTGAAGTGTCTCAAACATGTCTATAGTTAGTTCAGAGTACAATCGGTAGAACTGCAGAATTGCTTCTGTTCCAGTCTTCCAATAACAAACTCCATTTAACGGGGCTTGGGAGGTTGCCCATAATTTGAAATGATGCAAATTTATAGGCCACTATAGTCTATACACAGAATAGCCTACTCTAAACATCTCTACTCTTGCTCTTCCCCCCAAAAGCATATATAGCCAATTTTTAAAAGAACCACCCAAAATATCACCAGCACATTTTATAAAATTAAATGCAAATTTTATTAAGGACTTCAAATTACATATTTCAAATTTCTAGAATGGAATAGAACCATTTTGGAACTGGAGAGATGGCACAGACGAGCACTGATATCCCTTGAAACTCCAACTTTATTGAGAACAATTCCTCTGCAAACCACATCACCCTCATGTAACAAGATGAAATAGTATCTACTCCTTCACTTTGGCAATAGCTATTTCCTAAAAGAATGAAAAAATAGTAGAGGTTTTGCTACTTTAAGCTCTTTAAAAATGGAATTCTATCTTTAGATAAAAAAAAACTTTTTTTTAAGTTCAGCTGTGTTCAAATGAGCTATGGGTACAAAGAAAAAAAATAAGCACAGGATGTCTAATCAAAGCAACCAAAATCATTTTGAAAATGAGGAAAAACATAAGGTGCTTTCATGGCATTTTTCCCTACAAATTATTGAAATTGGTTAAGGATTTCCAGTAGTTAATTAAAATCTTGGAAGTGGATTGGATAATAATATACAGATAAAAATGTGTTCACATTTCAAGACTTTAACACTAAATTTTCAAAATGGAAGTTCTATTACCTCTAAAAATGAACCTAATGTAATTTTATTAAGTGCAGAACTCTAAGCTGTCCTTTCTAATTAGAATCTAATTAGTTCACTCTCACTGTCAGCTTTTAAGTTCACCACAAAAAAAATTAACAGTAACTAGCCTGAGGTATTTTAAATGTGGCTCTACAGTCTCAAATATAATGGCATTTTTCTCCTCTAAAAATAGTCTTATTTCTATTTTAGTCCCATGATAACTAAAATATCTAGAAACAATCTTGGATCATTTGAAATAGTTGGTTATCCATCTACTTGTATTAAATTGGAGCCACACAGTGTTACCTGACCGTATCCAGAATAAAGTACTTAATGTTTTCCAGTTTATTCATCAAACCCTGGTGTGAGTAAACACTAAATATCATACTTGTGGTGCAAACAGGTCCAAACTATTAAGCTTTTAATAAAGTTGAGAAACATTTCATAAAATTTAACTTAATGTGCCTAACACATCTGAGGTAGTTAAGTAAACAGTACTACCCATTTTAATACACAGTAAACAGAAGCATGGGTAAATAACATAGTTTTAACAGTAAGAACTGGAATTAACCAGAGGCCTGCGGCCCACTCATTCTAACCAAAGGACATAAAACTTAAATTTTAACCTTTCTTTAAAAAAAATTATCATTTAAGATTTTGATTCTTTTCTTTTTTTTTTAAATGTATTAGGAGATGCATTTCACCTCTTCCAAAGTTGGTACCCTTTTCTTCAATATGGTAAACTGGGTACAATGCTTATTAATTCAAGCTAGGGCTCTGCTTCTACCTGAATTAGTACAAAATTAAAATGTTATCTTGTGGGAACTAAAATTATATTTCAGATTTTTATTTTCGGTTGCAAAAACAAGCAAGCAAACAAACAAAAAACATGAAATAAGCTTGTCAAAATGGTGAAAATGCATCCTTTCCAGGGAAGAAGGTTAACCCTACCACAAAGAAAAGATGTGTAGTTAATGGAGGTTAAATTTTCAAGTACAGTTAAAATAATGAAGCTTAACTTCTGAAAATACTAGGTTTTATTCACCTCCTGTGGTAACCAATAACCATACTATTAAGTAAGGGTTCTTTAGTTAACTATGTTACCTAAAATATAAAAAATCCACTAGCAATCTAAGTTAATGGGTATGGTTTTACTGGAAATTCTTAACCATATGCTTGTCTTGACAAGCTGTTTTGTTTTTTAAAGGATGACTCTTCTTAGTATAAGTACTGTTTATTTCTAGAAGCAATGAAAGGCAAAGCTAGTGCAAGCAAACTTAAACCCACTTAACTACCAGCTACTGAAAAAATACTTTGGTTCTTCAGGAAAAAAATTAGCAAAGCAAAAAACCTGTTTCATTTAATAGTTCTCTGTTTATTTTTACAGCCATAATCTAATAGTTACATGATAAAAATACTCCAGAAGAACCAAACTATGTAGCAATGAAGGAAAATGTGTGAGAATTTCTGCATTCAACATTATCTGGCAGAAAAATTAAAGTTAAAATGCTATGTAGAACAAATTGGTCTTTCAAACATCAATTCCTTTCCTTAAAAAAAAATTACTGAATCTACCAAGAAAATACAAAACATAAGGCTGTAAGTAAATAATAGTTGTGTTTAGGCTATTACAGTGCAGGTTATCCTCAAGGCCACACACATCCTGCTTCACTGCTGCTTGCACTCTGCTGGGTTTTGATCCTTCTGTTAAAGGAAAACAACAAGTCAATCTATCTTTTTCTACCTGCTTCAGTGAATTTTTCAACAATTAACTTCATTAAAACATTAACAAGTCACAAAAATGCTAAAATAAAGCACAGATTCTACTTTTGTAAAAGGAACTCCATAATCTGAGACATACCAAGCCACAAAAAATTAAATAACCAAGTAATCTATGTCATATTACCCATTATCTTTGCTTTTATAGAGCAGTTATTCAAAAATATTAATTCCACTCATATTTAGTTGTTAGGAATAATTCACATCTGTTAGAATATCTGATTTTTGACTAACCTTTTACTTGCTCACTAGGTTAAAGTATCTTTTAAATATTTTATGTAACAGTATTTAGCAAATAAATGAATGTATTAAAGAAACCAGCGCTTCAAATGAATCCTGATAGCACGTACTATGTATTTTGTGGGACGATAAAGGCCTTTACTAATCCTGTATGACAAATCCCAAGAATAACTTACTGGGACCCTGAGAGACAGAGACTAGAGGTGATTTAAAGAATCTAACAGTACTGTTTCCCTATTCCCAAGCACTCCTGCATTCAGATGATTTAAAAACTGACCTTTGTTTATATGAAAGGCTGCTTTCTCTCCAAAGGAAAGCTAAAATCACAAGCTATAATGTAAGTAATTTACAATGCTTCTAAAAAAACATTTTAAAATGTCCAAGATAATGTGCCATTAAAATAGAATCCTAGGGTTTACTTAGCCTGAAACTATGAAAAATACCAGGTCAAAACCAAAAATAAGTTTCTTAGGAGAGGTGCAATGAAATTACATATACTGTTGAAATGTCAGTGGGGATTAAAATATATATCATCTCTAGTCAAATGGGCTTATTAAAGACTTTAATGAATAAAAACATAACTTTATATTCAGAAACACCAACTCTCATTTAGCCTGCCTTAAATTTAATTCAAAGCAGCACTAATTTTGCTCACCTTTGAGTCATAGTCTGGATCATTTTCCTCATCTTCTTCTTCCCCTTCCTATATTAAAGTTTAAAATGCATCCATGAAGTAGGTACATAGTAGCAAGAAATGGCTCATAATGTAGGGAGAATTTAATACAAGTTACGCTACAGTTCAACAGATTTTCATGATTACAGAGTTTGGTGACAATGCAATTTAATTTGAAAGCTTCTAATATGAAAAATTTCCCAACACAACTTGAGACATCCAGACAGCTTTTATTGAAAAGATTTACTGCAGCCAACGTTGAAAAAGTTTACTGCAGCTTTTGACTTCTTCAAAGAGCTGATAACCCTGCAGCAGAACAGAATTATTTGAAATAAAAAAAGTGTTCTGAGTTTTGCAATTTATTTATTGAAACCTTATACATACATTGTTTGCTTGCAGAATTCTAAAATCATAATTTTTTCCAAAAATGTTTTTATCCCGAATCACAGAGTAATGATTCTAGCAAAGGAATACAATTTGCTTCTTAATGTGTTAAACAGAATTATTGGCTCATTTGGTAAACATTACCTCATCCGCTTCTTCACCTTCTTCATCATACTAAAAAAGGAAAAAGGATCAAGTTTGAATGAAGCTAACAAACATTGGAGAACATTAGTTACATCCATCATTGTATCCACTAACACCTAAGAGGAAAAATACTTTCCCTAAGTAACTAAGGTGATTGATTATAAATTAAAACAAGGACAACAGCTGTAGGGATCACTCAGCTCAGTGACATTATATAAACCTGACAATCTGAAAAATTAGAGCACAGTAAAACTGTGGATACAGTATGATCAGACAACCACTACTGTAAATACTTGCCTGTAATTAAATGTAAAATACCACACACAAAAAGGACCCTAAAAAAGCCTATCTGAATGACTGCCAGTTAGCAGTAAAGTATTCCAAAACATTTGAGGGCACACTAATTTTACCTTAGGGGTTATTCTATGCTTCCTAATAAATATTATCTTAATTAACCACTAAAACAGTCATAGGTATGTTTAATTTGGTCAAAGATGAACTTAACAGATTTATAACAATAACCAAACACTGTCAAGCTTCACTCAGAGTAGTCTTCCTATTAGCAGCAAAATAAAAACAAATGAATCCAAAGAGGACTTATTTAAAACAATTCAGAAAAGTTATCTACAGGATACCAGTAATTATCCTAATTGCATTGTTTGTCTTGCTTTCTAAAAATTACATCTATACATTAAACCTCTCACCAATTCTAACCATCACACCCTCACGAAATGATTTTATTGCAGGATTCAGATTCACTCACATCATCATCATCATCTTCAATAGCTTCTCCAGTAAAGTATAACACTGATCTCGGGATTATACGCTCACGTAAAAAGTGACCTATTTCAAAGTCTGCGGCAAGGATAGCTTCAGCGTCGTCATCCTTTAAGAAAAATAAAAGTACAAAATTTAATAACTTTGTTACCTAATTTGGCATACGTGAGAGTGTCTTGGGTTTAAACAATAAAGAAACTCTCAATTTCACTTTTAACTTCCCGTCATTTGTAAACTCAGTTTACTTGTGTGATCAAATAGTCATCTACATTATGTGAGCTGTCCAGAAAAAAAATCCAGCCATAAATGTCTCCATTTTCCATATTACATGGCTGGATATTTTCCGGAGAGCCCTCATATATGCCCTAGGTTTACAGTACAGATTTTTAACAAAAAGAAGTTAGGAGCCAGTGTACATATTCAGAGAACCTCTAGGAAATAAAAATTAAAAATGGTTATTGCTTTTTTTCCTGGCTTAATAAAACAAAAAAGCAACTTTGTTATGACTGTTATGGCTTGAAAACTTGAATCTTTCACAGCAATATCTGTACGGCTCAAAAAAAATTTAGCTTTTAAGCATTTCTCAATGGAAACATTATGAACTTTTTGAACACAATAACTTTACAGATGCACAAAGGTTTTTCCCAAGCAATGCACGCCTCAGACCAGTCTATTAACAACTACCTCACAACCCATTTTTGAAAACAAAATTCTTCCATTTCATTTATAGTGAAAAATTCAACAAATAAAAATAACAATTCAGCTTACCAGATCTCCACTTTCAGGAACTGCAAAATTAAGGAGAAATTCAAATGAATAAAAAATTAAACAAAACTTATAATAAAGCAATCATCAATACCCATTCTAAAACACTACTTTACCTTCAGGAGGGGCAAAAAAATTAAAGAAAGAGTCATTGGAAACTGTTTTGGTCACAGTACGAACTGTCCCACGTCCCTTATGTTTCTGCTTCTTTTTAATGGTTTTCAAAGTGACATTCTTCCCTTTCTTCCAATCTATCTGGCACCTTCCGAAAGAAAGAGAAAAAAAAAAAAAAATCTATCACGATTACATTACTTTCAATTTCAAGAAGAGCTAAAATGTTTTTTAAAAGTTAAATGCTATATTTAATTTTACATTTTTGAGGGCAAAATTAGTTCGAATGCTTTCTGTAGCAATGTAAAGAGAAATTTTATAAACAATTTTTTTCCGTAAGTATATTTGCAATTACCACAAACTCAGAATACAATTTAAATGTGCACTTTCTTTAGAGACATATGTATAACAGTCTATAGGCCAAAGAGAATTCTAGAAAAATTATAAGCTCTTTTCAGAAAGCATTTTACTCAAATGTATAAACTATGTGTGCATCAAGAACACACTCCAGGAAATACAACTATCACAAATCTTAAAGATTTTTATTGTTTTTGACAGAGAGAGAGAGATACAGAGACAGAAGAGGAAAGGCCCACAACTGTATCCATAGTTGTACATCACTGGTTTTTCCACATAGTTTCATTCCACAGGTGGGCTTGGGGCTGCACAGGGCAGGAACTGGGCCTGGGTCTCACCCTGGTGAGAACTGAACTGGGTGGGGGCACTCCCCAGTTCAGCATATGGGTCCGCATGGGCCAGGGCCGGGATTCAATCCTCGGTCCCTGGGCCTGCAAGGTGAGCGCTTAACTCACTGAGCCACCCTGGCTTTGCCCAGAAATCTTAAGTAAAATAAAAACAGATATAACATTCTGTTAAAGAAGTGAAATTAAACTCACCCTGTACAACCCATAATTTCTGGTCCATCAAAAGAAAAGGGATCAGAGTCATCTGGTTCTGACCTCATCCTGTATGTCTTTGTCAAGACTTCATTTGTGAAGTATTCATTGGGTTCAAAGTGAAATTCTAAGACAAAGCTCTTAAAAAAAATTATCAAAACTAATTAAATTCCTGTATCATCAATTTCAATGCTTTAATAAATAAAGCTTACTCTGTGATTTTTATAAACACAAAATTCTAAGTAACAGTATTTTTTTCCTACTCTGAGAAATGGTCAGATAAATGCTAAATTATATTAAAAGCAAAATGAGACACACAAAAATAAAACCATATCAAATTTAGTTCAGCTTACACTACTATTTAGTGCCATGTTCATGAAATAGGTTAGGCACACATGAATAAAATGGCCAGGCCCAACTTCCTCCCTCCATCCTCACAAAGATGACTTAAAATCTTATACTGGAACCTGAGCTTGACAGAGAAAAAGCCCAACCTTCTTACATGCAACTCAGAATCTATAGCCTATAGCAAGTAGCTTTGCTCATACTTTGTGTAGTACTGAGAATTGCATAATAAGAGCAGCATTGGTTGACTGTCCATAATGGAAAGTGGGAGCCCTCTACTAACAGCTTCTGCTCTACGTAATTCCCAGACACATGCCTTTTAATACAGAAAAAATATTTTCTCATTTATGTTTCCTTGCTATTTTTTTTATTAATTTTAATCCAGAATCAAGGATAGACTATACTTTAAAAATAGTTATGTTCAGAGGGAAGAAAAAGTATAAACTTGCATCACGTTATCAACATTCTAACATTTATTTTCTACCAACAATTAAGTGTATCAAGTATCAGTTTTAAATTCTTTTCACCATCTCTAAACCTTGAATATCACCTCTTTTTAGAAACATCTATTTATCTACCTGTTAACATCTAAAGTTACAAAACTAAAAGTATTTCAAAGTTTTTTACCATAGGCTGGCCAGCATCTGAGAACTTCACTTTAATATCTTTCAAGTGCTTCAGAATAGGTTCATCATGTTCCTTCAAATTAAAAAAATATTACAATGAGTATCTTTCAAGTACTCTTAAAATGTGGCATTTGATTAGTGTTGTTACTGGACAGAGTAAATAAGCCTTCAGCTGACTGATTTTTATAGTGAAGTATTATGTAATGATAACTGTATCAGTATATAGAGTAAATGGGGTGAAGAGTATAAAAGCAAGTTTTGCTTTAAGAATGTTTCCTGTAACTGCTGCCGTTAGCTGCTTTTGTTCCTTCCCTTCTGCTTAAGGCGTTTCTACTTTGCTAGAAATGGAAATTCAATAAGCAGTCATTATTTTGAGATCATTTCTTTTTCTTGATGTTAACTTCAAACAATCATATGTACTACAGTGCAGATGGTAGTGGCTCAAGAAACGATTTTGATTAGGAGAGGTAGTTTTCCAGAGAAAGTGACAACTATAAAAGAGTTAAAAATATTTATAGTATTCTGAAACTCTTAAGTCTCTCCCATTCTACCTCACACTACTCATCTAAAGACAAGGCACAGGGTTATGAGAAAGTATCAAAGGAAACATTTCATTATCTAATTTCTGAAAACTATAATTTATTTGATTACATTATTCAAATCTCTGCAGGTATCAGCTGTTCCAAAAGGAAGCAATCAATCTACAAAGGTCAACAATGAAAAGACTAGTCATCACAGATGTTTAAATTCCAAACGTTTACTGGGGTAAACTGGTGGTTTTATAGTATTACCTGAACCATATCACTGAGCAAGTCAACATTCTTAAAAACAGTCAGCCAAAATTCAGGAATTCCCTTGGGATCTTCTTTTTCTTCATCCTTTTTCTCATCTTCAATTTTGGCCTTTTCTTTCAGCTCCTCCTTGGTAAATGACAGCATATATTACTGAATACCTACATTAGACCTCTTGATAAAATCTTATACATCCCCTTAACTTAAACGCAGTGGCAAAAGTATAGAAACCAACAAACTGTCGATTGCGCAAATACTACTGTGTTACCCATACCACAACTTAGTTTTGTAAACACTGCTACTACCGTACCCCTCCAAAAAGAACCATTTAGTACCATGAACTGTAGGAAAAAGCTTTAAGGGGTAAAAAAATTATATATATATATATATATATATATATATTAAACTTGACAAAAAATTAAAGACTTTTAAACACTGTAAACAGGAAAAGACAAAGAAATAAAAACCTCAGTCCAATGCCTTACCACATGGGTTGTTTCTTTTCGTTGTTGTTAAATCAAAATATTATTCTCTTAATCAAGCAACATTAAAATAGCCCTTTTGGGAGAAACAGGGTCATGGTCATGTAACAAGAGCACTGGATTTGTCATAGCTGATATTTATTAGTTATGTGCTAGTCACTTAGAAGCCTCCATTTCTTCTCTTGAAAAGAGAACAATTCTTTATATACTATCATGAATTTCAAAGAAAAAGTTTATATGAATCTATAAACATTAAATCCTATAAAAATGTAAGGAAGAAGGCAACATGGGTATAGATAGTGCCAGGCTGAAAACTAGCTCATTTATAGTCACTATCCACCTTAGAATAAAGCAAGTATTTCCAAGGTATGAATCACTAAAGTTGGTACCAACCGAAATTTCATCTTCCTCATCAGGTTTCCACTGACATTCTTCTTCTGTAGGTTCATAAATTGCATTAATGATCTCAAATCGCTAAAATGATTAAAAAAAAAAAAAAAAAAAAGCTTGCATAAAAACACAGGCATCCAAGCTAAAAACTAGCGACTTCTCATTAGGAACTCAAGAGTTTTAAGTAGTGTAACACAACTTTGCTATTATTAACAGTTTTCTTTTTTTTCTTTTTAAGATTTACGTTATTTTTTCAGAGAAGTTGTGAGAAAGAGAAAGGGAGAAGGGGGAGGGCCCAGAGCAGTCTCCATAGTTGTACATCATTAGCTGTGACATGGTTTCATTCCACACAGGTGGATGTGGGGCCACTTGGGGCAGGAACTGAACAGGGGGCTTCCTGCATAGGAGGCGAAAACCTTCCCTGCCAAGCCTTCTGTGGTTACCAGTTTCACCAGTTTATTAGCATATGGTGATGCAAG
>PVKE010006611.1:0-53699 GCA_004027555.1 Craseonycteris thonglongyai | reverse complement strand
GAGAGAGAGAGAGAGAGAGATACAGAGACAGAGAGAAAGGGGAGGGCCCAGAGCAGTCTCCATAGTTGCACAGCATCGGTTTTTCTATATAGTTTCATTCCACAGGTGGGCACAGGGCTGCACAGGGCAGAAACTGGGCCGGGGTCTCACCCTGGTGAGAACTGAACTGGGGGCACTCCCCAGTTCAGCACATGGGTCCACACGGGCTGGGCCAGGATTCAATCCTCAGTAACTGGGGCTGCAAAGTGAGCGCTTAACCCATTGAGCCATCCTGGCTTCCCCAAAATGTTTAAAAATGTAAAAATAAAATACAATATCTTAAAAATAGAAAAAATGCTTATAGAAAAGGATATAAAGAAAGAATTTTACTGTGCAGCTGTACATTATGTTTGTATTTTAAATTTAGTCTTATTTCCAAAGTGTTAAAAAGTTTTAAAAAGTGTAAGAATTATAAATGTTACAGTAAGCTAAGGTTAATTTATTATTAAAGAAATAAAAATATTTTATAAATTTAATGTAGTTTAAGTGTACACTGGTTCTAAAGTCTACAGTAGTAGACAATAACGTTCTAGGCCTTTACATTCACTCAGCACTCACTCACTCACTCACTCACCCAGGGCAACTTCTAATCCTGCAAGCTCCATTCATGGTAAGTACCCTACACAGGTATATTGTTTTTTATCTTTTATACTTTATTTTTACTGTACTTTTCTACATTTAGATACTTTGAGAGATACAAATGCCGTTGTGTTACAATGCATACAATATTCAGTATGGTAAACTGCTATCCAGGTTTATAGCCTGGGAGTAATAGGTTATCTCATATAGCCTAGGTGTGTAGTAGGCTATACCACCCAGGTTGGGGTAAATGCATTCTCTGATGTTCACACAATGGCAAAATCACCAAACACATTTCTCAGAAAGTATCTCCATAGTTAAACACACATGACTGTACTTCTTAAAGAGTATTACCTTTGTCACAGGGTGAAGAAAGATGGTTTAAATAAAAAGGACAGTCTATTTCATTCCTAGCCTTTATTTCTAACTGAGGTCAGGCAGTTAGATTTAACTGAGTGGGCTATTTCCCATAGTTTGGACATGAGGCAATGATCCACCTATAGACTATAGAAAATATAGTCTCTAACAAAGTTACATTTTGGTGAAGAGCACATAAAATTGAAGGCCACTTTCTGAGTGTAAAATAACTTCCCCGCAGAGGCAAGCTTCAAATCAAAATAATGGGAACTGATGTTATACTCTAGCAACAAAGAAGGTAGCCATCAAAAGCTAGGGAATGTGTGTACATATATGTACAAGTAGGTGCTGCCAAAACACACTATAATGTCCTTTGTAATTGGAATCCATGAAATCTAAAAAAATAGAGACAGGGGACTTTATATTATCTTATAGAAAAATTTCCTTTTGGGAATTATGACACAAAATAATAGAGATTAATTAAATAATGTTGAATACTTTGGTGTCTCATGAATGAGGTATATACAATTGCCTCTAGGTACTAACTCATTTTCTTGAGGGCATTATGCCTGACACTTGTGACCTTTGATAGGAAAGAAAAATACTGGCATTAACATGAACTGTGTTTTTCTTGCTCAATATGATGAAGACTATTAAATCTAAATGATGTACCCAATACATCCACCAAATCTTTATGCCTGGGCAGCATTTGTTTGGATACTACCTAGAATGGTAAACTACCATAATGCATATGAAGAGAATGTTATTAAATGACTGGAATCTTGGCTATATTCTTGGGAGTGATTAACTTTTTGTTTTTTCTCATCAACAGAGACCCATAGTCACTGTTCCTCCATGGTTACTCATTCTTTGGGAAATATTTTTTCAAAATTTGTGTTTCCCGTAAAAAAAATCTACTTTCATCACAAAATAGATTTTGATAATATGTTATTATGTGACATGTTCTATGATTGAGTTCCTCAGTCAGTTTCATCAATACCTAGTGATAGAAAACTAAAGGGGCAGTAAATACCTCATGTGGAATTTCTAGTTCATAAGACCAAGAATTACTCTACTGAATTTACTTGCTAGTTTTGGATATTTAGATATTAGCTTCAATTAATCATTGATGTCTACTTTGGGGTAGGAGATGAGAGTGGAAAATAGATTGCATTTCTTCAAAACAGATAAATTAGAAGATAAATTTTTCAGAGGCTTATTACTTGATTATAGATATAGTTTACAATAACATGGTTAGACAAAAATATATTTATCTAACTTAAGCACTATGTTAGGGGATTAAAGCTCCTGTTATAGGACTTCAGCATTTCTGATAAATGTGCAAATGCTATCTGGGTGTCTGGAGTCAAAGAAAAAAAAAACACCTTTATACAATGACACTGATTTTCTCAAATGAGAAAGTGGAGGGTGGAGGTGAGGGCAAGCCATAGCAAATAAAGAGATGGAGCTTGGCATTGAGAGTTCTTATCTCTTGCTATCTGAGATATATTCATACATCTTTACCAGACTTGAAAACACAGCTGTAACAAACCGATAACTTGCTAATACTTAACAATGATTCCTTACAATCTACCAGAGTTCTCTTTCTATTCCTTGGTTACTAACATCAGGAGTAAATCAAGACTACATTTTTATGCTATTTAATTTTATATAAACACTTACTAGTTGCAGGTATCATTACACATACCTTGTAAATATTAATTTCTTGGTGGCTCTTACCATGTCAAAGGCCTCAGCACTTAAAAAACATATAGAGCTTAATTTACATGTCTCCATGTGTTGAACACTTTTAAATAGTTAATTTATTTTAACTATTTAGAACCTGAACTTCTTCCTAGGGTTTGGGAAATTCCTTACATGGTCTTGATGGGACATAAAATTGCCAAATACTTGCTTTCTCAGACTCCCTTCAGCTAGGCTGCAGGTATATGTCCTTGAGTCCCTCTGAGTAAATAACAGGAGGAAACTAGAAAACTTCTGCCTGATGATGGAGTCAGCAACTACATGACTGAGCTTTGGAGGCAAGAGAAGGCAGCACCAGTTGTATTACATCACTCACTACAACTGTCACACGACAGTAGTGCTGGTCTTAGCGGTGGTCGTGTACTGGAACTGGCCAGGTGACAGCAGTTTTCCAGCATAATTTTAAGTACTATCTTAAACTGTTTATAAGCCTCATTCTCCTGTGATTCTCTAAATGACTTACTATCTTTTTGATACATGAATTTTCTGCCGAAATCAACTTGAATTTGCTTCTGTGGCTTGCAACTAAAATTCCTGATTGAAACACACCAACTATTAGACATGGGCAATGAACATTTTTCATTTATTATGGAAATCTTTGGGTTTACAATCAATTTTCTTTCCTCATAGGCCAAAGAATCAGGAACAGAAACTGCAAATTAAAATGACATAGTGCTTTCCAAGGTCCCACACATTCAAAGAATGTAAATAATGATGTCAAAGTGTACAAAATTTTAGAGCAATGTTTTGAAAATGTGTTTTGCTAAATGCCAGTTCTTCAAGAAAGAAGGCCCCAAAATGGAAGGTTCTGTAATTTACAATTATTGAAATATAGAATAAATCATACCTTTTTCTTAGTACATTGTCATATTTTGGTTCCCAAAACCTCCCATATAAAATAAATCATTTTAAATTTTGACTAGCACTTTCCAGACATACTGGATACTACAATAATTTTTATGCAAAACTTACCAGTATTTCTCAAACCAGTGGAACATTCTTGAAATACATAGAAATATTTGTTTAGTTATTGAATACCCACTGAGGATAAGATGCTATAGTGTGTATGCTTGATTAATATGAACATTTCAAAAAGAGTATTTTTCTTTTAAAAGTGCCAAAGAAATTGAAATTCTGGGCTTCAGTATTTTCATCTTTGAAATGGGGGAAAAAATAGTACCTACACCATAGAGTTGTTTTAATATTGAAAGAGATAATATAGTTAAAACCCTTAGAGAAGTGCCTACATATGTATTAGCCTATATAGTTATGTCACTTAATTTATATGTACACAAATGTGACACCATTAATTCATTACAGGGAAGACGGTGATAATTTCTTTTATGATAAATATGATAAAGTTGCACTAATCACTCACTTTTCCCACATACAATTAATTCCCTTTTTGATCAATTAACATGCACTATTTTAAGATATTTGTGAACTTTTGTCTCTACAGTCTAGGATAAAATGTAAGTAAGTAAATATAATGAATATCATATTGTCAAAATACATAAAGGGCGATTTGTGAGAGATGTCATTAATGTAATGTCCAATAATAGCACCTAAAATTTGTTTTCTTCTCAATGTACATCTAGGTATATAGCATCGGTAATGTTTTCAGACCCTATGCTACCATTACTAAAGCCACCATCTTTTCTTCTGACAAGACAGGGAGTTACTAAAAATACATCATAGCTTTTTTTATTTTTAATGGAAGAAGGATTGATATGAAAATGTCATGTTTAAAACTTTACTCAATTATGATACTACATAGTATTTCAACTTTCATAGAGTTTAGACAGGAATTTATGAAGGGTAAAAAGTCAGTTTTTAATCAGCTACTTTGATATACTACTCCACAGAAACCTTCTTATATTCTGATTTTTAGATCTATTATTTTCATTGTAAAGTTGCAGAAGCAGAATCCCCTGGTAACATATTAACTGTGCACCTGAAGACTTTTCAAATAATGTATAGAACATGCATATAACTAGTAAGGGAATAATGGATTTTGGGCAAGGCATGATCCCAGGTGGTATTTTGTAAATATAGCTTGTCTTGTAATGTTATATCAGGTGAACTGAGGAACAGAGGACAAAATTGCTATCAAGAGTAAATGATTGGAATTCAAATTATATATTAACCAAAGTGAACTCATATTCACATTCGAATATTCCTTAGGTTTGATAGGCATATTCTATTAGCAATGTTTACTCACCACATACTGTAATTTGGTGTTTAATTATTTGCATGAAATAAATCATCAGTTGAATTTTATATTAAAAAACACACAAAAAGCCCTTTTTTTAAATACACACCAGTGCTTTGAAAAACTGGCTTGTCAAACTCAAAATGACAAAATTAATAAAATGAGTATCTAAGCAACTTATTTGTAATTGTATTTTTGGATGTATTTTTAAACCATAATTGAGAAAAATATGTATTTATTGACTTTCCAACAAGGAAATGTTTACTTTCTTTTACTGAGTAATTATGGAAACAGATTGCCTGGTTACATTTGAAACAAAGATATCAACTTTGATCAATTTGTTATAGATAAGTAATAAATTATATGATTGCAATTTTTCTTTTTTTTTTTTTATAAAGATTTATTTTTATTGTTTTGACAGACAGAGAGATACAGAAACAGAGAGAAGGGGTGGGGTGGGGCACAGAACAGTCTCCATAGTTGCACATCATTGGTTTTTCTACATAGTTTCATTCCATAGGTGGGCATGAGGCTGCACAGGGCAGGAACTGGGCCGGAGTCTCACCCCGGTGAAAATTGAACTGGGAACACTCCCCAGTTCAGCACATGGGTCCACATGGGCCAGGGCCGGGATTCGATCCCTGGTCCCTGGGGCTGCAAAGTGAGCGCTTAACCCACTGAGCCATCCCGGCTTCCCCTGATTGCAATTTTTCAGTGTTTATTTTAATCTTTCAAAGAGACTGGAAAATATGTAGGCACTTGATCAAGATATAAAAATATACAGAAAACTCTTAGCCTAAAATACTGAAATCTCAGGGATCATTTGACTTATCTGTAAAAAGCCTATCGCCACTGAAGAAAAAAAAGCAAGGTGGTGGGAGAACTCCTTGAAAGATCTGTTCATAGAGAAGAAAGACTTTCTTCACTGTTTAGTTTCAAGGTATAAATTCTAAAAGATTAGGAGAACTCTTTTGCTGTAGATCTGGAAGAATCTTTCTTTAGGGCAGTTTAAAAGTAGGAAAACCTTTCACAAAGGTTACCACATAGTCTTAATGGAAAATGAAAAGGGATATCTGATATCTTAAGTTCCCATCATGCATAAGATTTAAACATTTGATTTTTGTCTTAGGCTAAGGTGACCAGATTTTAACGTTGGTAAAGCGGGACACCATTGACTGGGGGGGAGGGGTTCTTGATTAAAAATTTGGTCTATCTCCCGCCGTTCCCTAGCTTGTTGTGCATTATTTCCAAAAATCAGGACTTTATTAAAACGCTGCGGGACACGGGACAAATTGTTAAAAATTGGGACTGTCCCTCCAAAAGCAGGACGTCTTGTCACCTTATCTTAGGCAAGAAATGCAGTAGTTTGTTCAAAAGACCCCAGGAATATTAATTTGGCGGTACAATCTAAATGCTCCCCGGTAGTAAATCAACTATTTTACATATCCTCATTGCTGATATTCAGGAATCATATATCACACACAACCATTCTTAATTTATGGAGGGACAGCTAATCCATGAGAAGGCAAAAAGAAATGTGGTCTATTTCTCTCTCCTTCACAATTGTCCACCTTGGGGCATTTTTTCAGGCCTATGTTGAGCCCCTGCTAATATCAGTTGTGTGGAGCTATTCCGGCTTTGCCTCTGTAGCATAGCAATTCTATTCATTCCAGAGAAAAGTGGTCTCTCTTTCTCTCTCTTTCTGTCCACCTTTCTCATTTTCTCTCTAATTCTTTGGCTCCACATAACTAGTTGTTTTCACTAGGCAAGGTGACAGTTGGTAAATAATGAATGTTTTCCCATAAGGGAGATTATACAATGATGGTAGTAGAAGCAGTTCGGGGATAACAAAAATCATGGGCCTAGCACCTGGGATAAAGAATAAGTCTAGTGATAGAAATGTGAAAACTTATAGAGCTAGAAACATACAAAAGCACACTGCTCTCCATTCTTAAAATTTCTAATGAAGGGAACTTTAAAACTAGTAGGAACCCACCATCATTCTCAAAGAAAATTAAATAAAAAATATTTGCAAAAGACATTTCTGATAAAGGACTGTTATACAAAATATACAAAGAATTACTAAAATTCAACAACAACAAAAAAACTGGATTAAAAAAATGGGCCGATGATGTTAACTGACTCCTCATCAAAGAACATATATACAGATGTCAAATAAGCATATGAATACATGCTCCACATCTATGTCATCAGAGACATGCAAATTAAAACAATAATGAGACACCACTACACATATATTACAATAGCCAAACCCAGAACACTGGCAACAGCAAATACTGGCAAGAATGTGTAGCAATGGAGGAACTCTGTTGGACATACAAAATAGTATATGCACTTTGGAAGAGAGTTTGGAAATTTCTTAGAAAATTAAACATATACTAACCCTATGATCCAGCAATCAGGCTCCTTGTTGTTTCCCCAATGAAATTTATATCCCCACAAAAATCTACACATGGATATTTATAGCAGCTTTTTCATAATTGCCCAAACTTTGAAGCACTTACGATGCCCTTGAGTAGGTAAATAGTTAAATTAACTGTGGTACATGTAAACAATGGCATTGTATTCAGTTGTAAAACGAAATGAGCTATCATGTCATGAAAAAAACATGGAAGAAACTTGCATATTACTAAGTGAAAGAAGACAACCTGAAAAGGCTACATACTGTATAATTATAACCATAAGGCATTCTGAAAAACTATAAAGACAGTAAAAAGATCAGTGGTTACCAGTGTTTGGCAGGTAGGGTTTTAGGGGGAGGAATGAATAGACAGAGCACAGAGAAATTTTAGGGCAGAGAAACTACTCATTACAATACTATAATGACAGATACAAGTTACTATACATTTGTCCAAACCCATAAGGTGTATGAGCTCTAGAGCGAACCATAATGTGAACTATGGACTTTGGGTGATTATGATATGTCAGTGTAAGTTCATAAATTGTAATGAATGTACAACTCTGGTGGGGGCTCTTGATGATAATGGGGGAAGCTACGCATGTGTGGGAGCAAGAGTAGATGGGAAATCTCTGTTCTGCCCTCTAAATTTTGTTGTAACTTAAAACTTCTCTAAAATTGCCTTTAGAAAACCTAAATTACAGTAATAATAACCTGGAAAAAAAATTCCAGTGGTTCCCAGGGATTTGGGTAAAGGGAGTGATGAATAGGTGGAGAAAAGTAGATTATTAGAGCAGTCAAATGATTCTGTAGACAAGGGTTTAGAATAAAACAGGTGGTTGTCAGATCTGTGGTGAATGAAATTAGAACTCACCTAGTAAAAAATGAAAGTGTACCTAGGTAGAACTGAAAACCTCCCTGCATTCAGGATGCATGAATATGTAGTAAAAACAATGAGCAAATTTTCATGATTTTGTATAGCAACACCTGCATGGAAATAGTGGGGAATAAACAATGCCATTTGTCCCAGGGTTGAAATTGGCAGGAAAAATGTATTGGAAGTGGTCATGGGGACAGATAATTCCAGGATGCAGATATGAGTCCTGTTGAAAGGAGTTAATGTATTCATCCAAGCTAGGTAAAAGCTAAATGAAGTGGCAATTAAAATGAGAAAATAGGAGTGTTTGGTATAATTGAGGTTATTTTTATATGTCTTTTCTTCCATAATGTTAATTTCTTGATAGTGGAGTCAGAGTCATTATTATTTCCTCAGTGCCAAGTTCAGTGTCTAACACAAAGGTGTTATTCAATGAATGCTTTTTAAATTCATAAATGAATGCATGAAGGGTAGATAAGTTGAGGCAGATTTATGGAAAGCATGAAAGACACAAAGGGAAGTGGATTTAGTCCCCAGGTTAGTGGTTTTCAAACTGTGCACTGAAGAACCTTTTTATGAGGTCATCTCAAAGGTCTGTAAATTCTTACTAGATCAGAACTACTCTTTTTTTGTTGTTGAAAGATTTATTTTATTGTTTTAGACAGAGACAGAGACAGAGAGAAGCGGGAGGGCCCACAGCAGTCTCCATAGTTGTACATCATCAGTTTCGACATGGTTTTGTTCCACACAGGTGGGCAGGGGCTGCACAGGGCGGGAACTGGGCTGGGGGCCTCCCACGTGGGAAGCTCACCCCAGTTCAGCACAAGGTCAACACAGGCTGGGGCTAGGATTCCACCCTCGGTCCCCGGAGCTGCAAAGTGAGTGCCCAAGTTGCTGAGCCATCGCGGCTTCCCCCAGAACTATTTATGTATTTTCCATAGTGAGTTTCTATGTAAAGTTTCATTTAAACAAGAGTCTCTGCAACTAAATCTCTTCAGAATGACCCAAAAGTGATGGAACACTGAATTTTTCAACAAAAGATTGACAAGACAAATGGTTTATTTGAAAAACATAATTTGGCATATATACTTCTAGACTTTCCTGCATCTGTCTGTCTCTTTCGTAAATAAATTACATAATACATATATGTGTATTATGTATGATGGGGACTCCCCCCCAAAACAAACAAACAAACAAACAAACAAAAACCTCAGAATTATCTTTCTTTGTTGTGAGGGGATTGTGTATTGGGAATTTGTTCCTTCAGGTCAGTCAGCCAGTTTTTCTCTGGAAGTTATGAGATGGTTGAGTCATGATTTGCAGAAGAAACACCTGGAGTTCTGGAAAACAGTTGACTGGTTCTTATACTGTGACAGCATACCTGCCCAAACAGCTCTTGAGTATTCAGCAGTTTTTGACCAAAACAGCGTGATCCTCATGCCCCATCCTCCCTATTCACCTGATCTTGCCTTGGGCCACCCTTTTGTTTTCCCAGAAGAAAAAAGTCTTCAAAGGGAAACGTTTTGCTAATGTACAAGATGTGAAACAAACAAACAAAACAAAATAAACAACAACAACAAAAAAGGCAGAAGCACTAAAAGGCATCAAAACTAATGAGTTCAAAAACTGTTTTGTACAGTGGAAGAAAGTGTCTTGATAGGTGTATTGCATCATATGGAAGGTACTTTGAAGGTGACAGGTCTAAACATGTAAGAGTAAATACACATTTTTAAATAAATAAACTGTTTCTTTGGGTCCCACCTCATATGTGCTATATATATATATATATATATATATATATATATATATATATATATATATGAGTATTTCCTACTCTTCTAGGAAGATGCTCATATTCAAGATTGTGCTTTGATGTAAAAGTGACATTGCTCAGAGGGGAAGCTGTGCACATCTACTTTGTTACTACATATAAGTGATTCAGAGCATACATACAAAAAGAAAGTTTTCAGTGCCCCAAAAGTTTTGTCTACATGATGCCAAGCTCCATAGGCAGACATTCGGATTGTTAAATTTTTCACCACTCATCTGAATGCTTTGAAGTCAAGAAGATACTGCCTTAGAATATATCTTTAAGGATTAGTTTTATAGAGCTCTCCATAATGGAGAAGACCAAAGAGACCATGTATCTTGAGCATTTAGAAATGGAAATGCATTCCTGATTAATTGTTTGGTCTTTGAATTTAATCAAGAACAGCTGGAGTGGAATTCTGCAATTTCTAAGGCTAATAATCTGATACTGTGGGATACCTCTATGCTTACAGAGCGCATATTATGTTCTGTGGAATTCAATAAGGCATTTGTATCTGTATATGGACAAAATTAATCCTGAATGCAAATGCTAATACAACGAAGTATTTGGCTTTACAGCCTGTCAAAAGCACTCAGTGCTATTAGTTATGGTGCTTAATTTTAACACAAAATATCTGTCTAAACACATTAATGTTCTTAAGATTCTAAAGACTAATTCTAATTTTAGAAAAGAAAGAATTGGAAATACTTCTTTATCAGTTTCTAGGTAAACTGTGATTACATATTGTAACTCTTAAAAAATTATCTAATTCTGGTAGAAATTTCAGAATGCTTCAGGATGCATCAAAGCCTTTTTCTAACGAGACATTATACATGCAACTTCATTTCATGCCTGAAAACAACCAGTAATATGTGAATTCCTGAAACTTATTTTTTGATGACTCACCACGGGACTACAAACTGAAGGCTGAAAATACTATTATTATGCAATTAATTTTGCATTACTAGGTGAAACAGTAAGATGTAAATGACAAAATATTAAAATGAGAAACACTTAATTCCTAAAGTAAGAAAAGCACAAGTAAAATAAATGTTCATATGTTACAATCATTCAAATTCTTTATTTCACTAAACAAATATTTATTTAGTACATACTATGACAACACCATTCTAAGTCCTGGGAATTATACAGGTCTGAATAAAAGCCAGATTCTATGTGTAGGGAGCTTATAGATGAATAGAAGAGATTTACATCTGCTTACAAATGTAGGAAAAACTCTCTTAAAGGAATTCCACCTAATACTTAATTTAATTATACCACATAAATTGATGTTCCCCATTCCTACCATAACACATAATTGATGAATGTCCATGACATACTGAAAATTAGGGTAATTTGGGGATGCTTTTCTGCTTTCACTACCAATAGTGTTGCATGCTTACCAAGAGAACTGGTCATTTTTCCCAACAAAGTTTATGCCATTCAAACTTATTATTTTTTTGTTAACTATTTGGATTATTAAATAATTTTTGCAGGTTTTTAAAAATCTTTATTAAATTAATGGGAGCATTGGTTAGTAAAATTACATAGGGTTCATGTGTATAATTCTATATTATATATTCTATATATTGCATTGTGTGTTCACAACCCAGAGTCACTTTTCCTTTCATTACCATATATTTGACCCCCTTTAGCCTCTTCTACAACCCTCCTCTCCCATTACCCACTGATAACCTCCAAACTGGTATCTCTGATTATGATTTTTTAATTGTGTGTCTTGTTGTTTTCAGTTTTATATGCCACACATGAGTGAAGTCATATGGTTCTTCATTTTCTCTGTCTGACTTATTTTGTTTAGTATGATAATCTCAACATCCATTCATGATGTCACAAATGGTAGTATTTCACCTCTTCTTATGACTATTATTTCATTTCATATATGTAGTACATTTTCTTTATCTGATCCTCTATCGAAAGACACTTGTTTGATTCCATGTCTTGGCCACCATTAATAATGCTGAAATGAACATAGAGATACATATATTTTTACAGATAAATATTTTCAGATTTTGGGGGATAGATTCCCAGAAGAGGAATTGCTGAGTTGAATGGTAATTTTATTCTTAATTTTTTGAGAAACCTCATAATGTTTTCCATAGTGGCTGTATCAATTCACATTCCCATCAACAGTGTATGAGGGTTCCTTTTTGCCCATGGCTTCTCTAACACTTGTTATTAGTTGTCTTGTTGATAATAGTGATTCTAACAAGTATGAGGTGGTATCTCATTGTGTTTTTATTTGTGTTTCCCTAACAGCTAATGAAGTTGATTATTTTTTCATATATGTGTTAGACATTTGTCTCTTTTAATAGTGTCTTATAGTTTTCAGCATATAGGTCCTTATATCCTTTGTTAAGTTTATTGCTAGGTATTTTATTTTCTGTTTCAATTGCACAAGATAGTTTTTCATTTATTTTCCTGAAATTTCATTGTTAGTATATAAAAAAGCAATGAATTTTTTTGCATTAGTTTGGAATCCTGCAACTTTACTGTGTTTGTTTATTGATTCTAATAGTTTGTTTTTTTTTAAGTCTTTAGGGCATTCTGTATAAATAATCATATCATCTTTAAAAAGTGTCAATTTGACTTCTTCATTCACAATTTGGATGCCTTTTATATCTTTCTTATGACTGATGGCTCTGGCTAGGACTTCCAGTATTATGTTGAACAATAGTGGTAACAGGGGCATGCTTGTCTTGTTCCTAATCTTAGAGGAAAACTTTCAGTTTTTCACCATTAAGTATGATATTAAGTTATATACAGCCTTTATGTTGAGGTACTTTGCTTCAATACCCATGTTATTATTTTAATCATAAATGGATGTTGTTTCTTTTCAAATGCTTTTTTATATCAATTTATATGATCATATAATTTTTATCCTTTATTTTGTTTATGTGGTATATCACATTGAAAGATTTACGTGTATTGAACTATCCTTGTGTCCTTGGAATGGAACTCACTTGATCATGATGTATAATCTTTTAAATGTACTTTATTAAAGATTTTATGAAAAGTCTTTATTAAAGACTTTTGCTAGGATTGTTGTGTCTGTATTCATCAGAGCCATTGGTCTGTAGATTTCTTTTTTTGTGTTATCCCTACTGGATTTTGATATCAGGGTAATGCTGGCCTCAAATGAATTAAGAAGTATTGCCTCTTCTTCATTTTTTTCAAAGAATTTGAGGACAGATAGTAAATCATCTTTGAATGTTCAGTAGACTTTACTTGTGAAGCTATTTGGTCCTGGACTTTTGCATTTTGGGTAGGTTTTGAATATTTATTTTAATTTTGTTACTGTTGATCAGTTTATTTATATTTGCTTCTATGTATCTTTTGATCTCTCCTTCTATTGCTTCTTTAACCCCATCAATTGTTAGTAGCATGTTGTTTAAGCTCCATGTATTTGTGATATTTACTGCTTTTTTTTTTTAACAGGTGATCTCCAATTTCAAAGCACATGGTCAAACAATACACATAGTATGATTTCCATATTCTCAAATTTGAATAGGCTAGTTTTATGTCCCAGCATATGGTCTAACCTTGGGAATGTTTTACGTGCACTAGAAAAGAATGTACAGTTTGTTATTCTAGGATGAAAGGCTCTGTGAATGATAATTATGTCCATTTGGTCTGTGTCAGTTAAGGCTGGGTGCTCCTTATTGATTTTCTGTTTGGATGATGTATCCATTCCTGTCAATTGCACATTTATATCCTATAATATAATTCTGTTTTTGTCATCTTTTTCCTTTAGTTCTGTTAATAGATGCTTTGTATATTTTGGTGCTACCTGATTGGGAGCATATACATAGGTAAGCGTTATGTCTTTTTGTTTTTATTGTCCCCTTTATCTCATTATCTTTTTGTCCTGAACTCTATTTCATCAGATATAAGTATGGCTACACCCACTCTTCTCTGGATGCTATTTCCTAGGAGTATCATTTTTTACCCTTTCCCTTTGAGTTTATAATGGTCCTTACAGTGGAGAGGTGTCTCTTGAAGGCAGCATATGATTGGGTTGTTTGTTTTGTTTTGAATCCAATCTGCTACTCTGTGCCTTTTTATTGGTGAGTTCAGTCTATATATTTACATTTAAGGTGATTATTTATATATCAGGATTTCCTAAAGCCATTTTATCTTTTGTTTTTTGGTAGCTCAGTGCCTCTATTTTTTCTTTGCCTTTGTGTTTCTGTCTGTTATTTTAGTTTTGTGGTGTTCTATAATTTTTTTTTGTTTGTTTATTTTTTCTTTTATGTTATGTTTCTCAGTTCTGGATTTGTTTTTGAGTGTTTTCCATTAAGCTTATGTAAAAGAAACCTTCACTATTACTATATACAATAGTCCTTTTTTCTTTGGCATGCATCTTATCTCCATTCCCTTTTGTAAATTCAGAAATTTCCTCCCTTCTTTTTTATGTTTTTGGAGTCACAAATTACCCTTATTTATGCTGTGAGTTGATTTCTGAGTTGCAGTGGCAAATTGCCTTCTTCATTTTTTTCTTCTTTTAAATGTTTTTATCTTCTTTACTCTTTATGTTAAGTATATAGTGACCTATTCTGTGTAGAGATGGACATTTCCTGCTTCTGTCTGTTAGTAATCTAACTCATAGTTTTGTATCTTTTTATTTCAGGTAGAATAACCTTCTTCAGTACTTCCTGTAATGCAAGTCTTGTGAAAAATTCCCTCAGCTTCTCTATATTTGAAAACATCTTTATTTCTCCTTCACATCTAAAGAAAAACTCTGCTGGATATATTATTCTTGGCTGGTAATTTCTTTCAATGTTTAAATATTTGATTCCACTGACTACTGGTTTGTGCAGGTTCTGCTGAAAATCTGATGATAATCTAATGGACTTTATAGATTACCATTTTCTTTTTCCTGGCTGCCTTTAGAATTCATTCTTTGTCATTAATTTTTGACAGCTTCTATATAATGTGCCTTGTAGAAGGCCTGCTAGGATTGAGGTAATTAGATATTCTGTTTGTTTCTTGGGTCCAAGGATCTAGTTCTTTTCATAGGTTTGGGAAGTTCTCGTATTTGTTTGTACAGGATCTCTGTGCCCTTCTCCCTCTTTTCTCCTTCTGTTATACCATTATTCTCATATTGCTCTTTTTTTTAAAATTAATTTTATTGTTTAGGACAGAGTCAGAGAAAGACAGAGAGAGACAGAGAGAAGGAGGAGGGCCCAGTACATTTTCCATAGTTGCATGTCATCAGTTTTCAGCATGGTTTCATTTCACACAGGTGGGCGAGGGCTGTGCAGGGAAGGAAATAGGTTGAGGGCCTACCGCATGGGAGGCATGCCCCCTCAAGCCAGGGGCTGAACTGGGGGATGAGAACCAAACTGGGGGCCTCCCGCATGGGATGAACACCCCAGTTCAGCATACAGGTTTGCATGGGCCGGGCCTGGGAATCAATCTGCAGTACCCAGGGCTGCAAAGTGAGCACTTAACTTGCTGAGCCATCCAGAGTTATTGGTCTTTCCCCTATATTGCTCTTTCTGATGGAATCCAAGAGTTCTTATAGAGTTCTTTTATTTCTTTTAACTCTCAAGTCTCTTTGCTCTTCCATTTGTGTCATTTCCAGATTTCTATTATTGATACTATTAATTATTTCCTAATTTCTATTGTGAATATTATTAATTCTTTTGTCCATCTGGTCACCTCTATTTCCCTAAGTTCGCAATTTCATTCTTCATCTCTTTTATTGAGTTCTTTACCTCCAGAATTTCTAGATGGTTCTTAAAAAAAATATTAATCTCCATGATAAATACTGATTTTGTTCATTGATTTTATTCCTGAGTTCATTAAACTGCTTATTGGACTTTTAAAAGATATCTTATTGAGTGTTTTTCAAAACTGTAATCTTGAATTCTCTATCATCTAAGTCACACATTTCCATGTCTTTATGTTTTCTGGAGATATTTTATTTTCTATCTGAGCTGCCTTATTACCTTGTTTATTCATAGTAATTAATGAATTATTCCTCTTTCTGGCATCTATGAGAATGAATTCTGCAAGAGGTAGATATGGAGATGTTTTTCTTTTATTTTTCAGTAGGTAGAATGGGAACATTTTCTTTTCTTTTGCCGTGTTTCAGTTTATAGGTTGGAAGGTTTCCTGGAAAGGTGAGCATCTGCTCTGTGATCAGGTTGCCTTGGTCTCAGGGAACCACCTCCATAGGAGAAGGTAGTAGGCAATAAGGTTCTGAGTCCCTAAAATAAATACCAATGGTATTCCTTCAGCCAGATGCAGAGTTGTGCACCCCAGTAGTGCTGGATGCCCCTGCTGGGAGAGGTGGCTGCTGTGTTTGGGGTTTTTTTTTTCTGAATAATGGTGAACGCCAGACCACACTGCCTCACCCCTATATCTCCTTGCTTGTTACTGGAATTAGCTTCAGTGTGTGTCTACTGTTCATGTACTATCTCTCCAATAGTCAGTGCTATAGATTTTCTGCTTTTTAACCCAACACTCACGGCTAGTTTCTCCTGGGGCCCAATTCTAGTACTGGGACGGTGCATGGGAGGCGAGCTCTGCGAAGGTATGGGGAAGCAGCCAGGGTCCGTGGCTTTGTTTTCTGCCTGGACTGAGGGCTATGAGACCACAATTGTCCCACTTTTGTATATGGTCTTTGACCTGAGGTCTCTGTTGCATCTCTGGGTTCAGCCACATTATATGCTTCTATGTGCTTATCACTCAAGCTGGAATGCCCAGGGCCACAGCGAGAGACCTATAGTCTCAATCCTCCCCTCTCTCAAGAACACACTGAAATCTGGGATGTGTCATTAGGCCCCGTCTCTGTACTTCCCCTTCCCTCTACCCCTGTTCACCCCATTCCCCTACCTTTGCATTTTTCAATGTCTGAATCTCTCAGATGTGTTTGTGTTTCACATAGAAAACTTTCTGTTGAATTAAAAGGAAAGTATTCAACTGTTCAGAAAGTATGCAGCCATGTAATGTCAAAAAATAAAAGAACTTATGGCTGTATTATTTTCCAGAAAGCTCTCATATAGCTGTTCATCTTGTTGTAACTTCAAGGGGGACTCTTACGCCACCATATTTCTGATATCACTCATTGTTATTTTTTAAAAATACACATATAATAGTGTATACAACAGAGTAATACAACATAAATAAAAATAATAATAAAACATACTCTCGTGTTTCCACAACCAGCTTAATAAATAGATCAGTACTTATACTTTGCAACCCTGTCCTTGTAAATTGTGATTTTTATAATATCAAAACCTAATTATTATTACAGAAATATAAGTAGTGTTTGAATGCTTTGGAAATAAAAAATAAGACAAGTCATTAGAATTATTATTCATTTATAATATGAGTAAAAAACCTGAAAAGTTGAAAAATATTATGAAAACATGAAAAATGTACCTTTCTTCAGAATATTTTATCTTTAATTTCTCATTCCACTTGAGTGAGACCAAAATATACATTGTGGGAAGGTTTTTGTATAAAATATGATATAAAATTTTAATCATCAGATTCATACTTAAATAAATATTATAACATTGACAAATGAAAGTACCCTGATAAGCTGTAAGTTAAAATAAAATTCTCTCATATAAATGTATTACTTTTCAATTACTTGTTTTCAAAACTATTTTTATTGTTTATCTGAAAAACTATAATTTAATGATCACATATAAAAGAATTTCAACTTTAATTGCAATATAATGAGAAATTTTGAAGAAGGTATCTACAAGAACACCCGATTCGAGTGTTGATTAAATGCCACACCCTCTGTCAGGTCTTACTAGACGATCCTAGGTAAATTAGCCCTTCCTCAGCCCTCTTTATTTTCTAACAATACTTTATTTTTCTTTATGGTATTATTTCTACCAGTCACTACATTTCATTTATATTTATATTCTGACTTCTTGACATGAATGAGTTTCCTGAGAGCAGGGGCTTTGTCTTGTTCATCACCTTATCTCCAGTGCCTAGACAGGAGCAATGACAGAGTTGAAACCAACAGAATAGGTGCTTAATGTCTATTAAAAGGTTCAGGGAAAGCTTGACTCAGAGCTTACACTAGGAAAATTAGTATGGATCTAGAAGGCATTTAGAGTTCTGAGGTATTAGTGCTGAGGCTTAGGGACAATTAAGGTTCCTAAGGAAAAGGAATGGGAAAGAACAATGCTGGGGAAACTGGGATGATTTAGCAGCTTAAGCACTCTCTTTGCAGTCCTGAGAACCGAAGATCAAATCCCAGCCCCGGCCTGTAAAAACAGATGCTGAACTTTGGTGTGCTTCCCACGTGGGAAGCCCCCAGTTTGGCTCCTGGCTTGAGGGGGTGAGCCTCACATGAGGGAGGCCCCAAGCCTAGTTCCCACCCTGCGCAGCCCCCACCCGCCTGTGTGGAATGAAACCACGTTGAAAACTGATGACTTACAAATCTGAAGACTGCTCTGGGCCCTCCCCTTCTCTCTGTCTCTGTCAAAAACAATAAAATAAATCATAAAAAAATAAAAAAATCAATCCTGTCAGAGCAAACGTGTGTAAAATTTGAATCTATAAAACTATGGTAAATGTTCTATTATTTCAAAATAAGGCACTGATGGATTCTTATGAGAGATTTCTAAGAAACAGGTTGGAGAAGAAATGTTTCTGCCAAATCCTAAAGAAGTAAAAATTTTACATTTCATGTTGTAGGCTAAAGAGTTATTGATGTATTTCAAGCATTAAAATGACACTTTTTTTGGGATATTACATCACTTTAAAAGGTAGCATAGGTATTAGTACAGAGAAACAAATAAGGTACGTATGTGCTGGAATCATGGATGTCAAATAGGCCAACCAACATTCAGACAATAAATTATCAAGGATTTGGTAAATTTGTGCAGGACTAGAGAGATTTTGGTTGCTGTGATCAAACATATCATACAAGACTACCTGGGGCTGTTGAATCGAGGAACATGGTGGAAGTTTGTATCAATGACTAGGGAAAAGGGAAGAAAAACGAAGTATTTTTTCCTGAATACTCAGGAGATTATGAACATTGTTTAATAGTTAGGAGTCTAAATCTGAAGCCAGAGTTTTGTATGTTATTTTGTGTCTATGGTTTGCTGACTAGAAGAACCAGTGTGCTATTTAAGTCTCAAGAAATGTGGCTAATTTTACAAATTTGGCAAATATTTTACTTAGAATGATAATCTGCATTTGGAAGAGTTGTTTCCTTTATCTTTGAAAAATGTTCCATTCAGAAGAAAGGAGGAGTAACATAGAAGTGCTGAGGCCTTCCAGCGATATGCAAATAATCTTATCTTCTCAAACAGGGAGAAAAGGGGATGAAAAATAATTTAGTTAAGCAGGCTCTGCCATTTCTGCTTCTGACTGACAGCAGAGTTCATACTATATGAAAATAGAGAGTGATTTATCTTCACCACAGCAAATTACTGAGAACTTCACAATGTGAAAAACAGCTTGTTATTCAGAATAAAGTTAAAAAAAAAATCAGCAGATTGATATTTTTGGGTTCCTGTTCAAGTTCTTGACACTTTTTTATTTGCAGGTTTTATGTCATGGCAGGTTCTCTATTATCTGTAACTAGGGGAAAAAGGAAATACGAGCTTACCTATATTCTATTCTATTTAACCTTTCTATTTGAAAAATTGAAATGTTGATGACATCACCACTGCCACTTGGTGGGGTGAGAGTAGGGGAGTGGTATATTGACTGATGTAGAAAGAGGGATGTGGAATGACAAATCATGTGACTCTTTTAATTGGTATTTCACATATAATTCTTATGGTTTGTTTGCTATAGTTTGTAGATTATTCAGGCTTCTGAATTTAATTCCTATTTCCTTTGGCTTTCCTCTTCTGAACTATTTTACCAATCATTACGATATTCAGTTGGAAAAAAAATAAAATTCAAACTAGGTTCTTTTAATCTTTGTTCATAATTCTTAATGGAAATATATTTGGTAGGGTGGGGGGTCAAATTACTGAAAAAAGTTACTTTTGGAAAATTAGTTAGTTTTTCACTGGTCTTAGTAAAAGCTCTTCTTAGATAATCCTATTTAATCATATAGTGTCAGTTACCAACTATCTGGATATGTTCCTCATATTTTTATCTTCAGCTTCAATCTCTCTTCATGCTATGGAATCACACATTCAGCTGCCTTCTGGACAACCCCATTTGTGTGTCCAACAGTCCACCATAGCTCAATATGTTCAAAACCAGACTTATCATCTCCCTCTTTTATATGTTTCATATGTATCACCAGTTATCCCAAATCCTCAGGGAGAAAAGAAAATCTAGGTGGCAATTTTATTTTGCTTTCTCTCTCACTAGCCATATTCAATCAACCACCTAGTATTATCAATTTTACTCTCTTCTTATGCCTGATATTTTAAAAGTCAACTTCTCCCCTTCTTTATCATGTTATTTGATTTCAGGACAATATTATTCTTCTCTAAATTACTACAAAAATAACTTCTCAGCCTTTTGGCTAAGACCAAGTATAGTATCTGAATTATTACAAAAGGTTCTTAACTGCTATGCTTGTTCCTCTATAATCCATTCTCCACACTGCACAGTATATACTGCACTCTGAAGCAGACAGATCTTTCTAAAAATAGATCTTACATTGTCCCTTACATGTCAAACCAGAGAGGAAGTATTATGTTGCTGTTAAGAATGAGACCTGGGGGAAGCCAGGATGGCTCAGTGGGTTAGGTGCTCACTTTGCAGCCCCGGGGACTGAGGATCGAATCCCGGCCCTTGCCCATGTGGACCCATATGCTGAACTGGTGAGTGCCCCCAGTTCAGTTCTCACTAGGGTGAGACCCTGGCCCAATTCCTGCCCTGTGCAGCCCCACCCACCTGTGGAATAAAACTGTGTGGAAAAACCAATGATGTGCAACTATGGAGACTGTTCTGGGGCCTCCCCCTTCTCTCTGTCTCTGACTGTATCTCTCTCTCTCTCTCTGTCAAAAACAATAAATAATAAAAAAATCTTAAAAAAATAAAAAAAGAATGAGACCTGAAGCATGGCAGGATAGCTTAGTAGTTTGAGTGCTTACCTTGCAACCATGAGGTCTAGGGCTTGAATCCCAACCCTGGCCTGTTTGCAAACCTATATGCTGAACTGCAGCAGAACTATAACCACCAGGTTGGCAGCAAAGGTTCTTGCCTCCCATTTGGAAGGTCCTAGTTCAGTTCCCATCCCACATGGCCCCACATCCACCTGTGTGAATGAAACCATGTCACAACTAATGATGTACAATTATGGAGACTGCTCTGGGCCCTCCTTCAATACAACAAATCTTAAAAAAAAAACATGGGACCTGTACAGCTAGCTCTCTGGGTTTGAACTATGGATCTTCCACTTACTAATGTGTAATTTGAGGGCCAGTTCCTTAAGCTCTGTGTTTATTAGTTTCCTTCTCAGTAAATGGATATGCTAGCAATAGTACCTAACCCATAGAGTTGTTATGAGGAGTAAGTAACAACATTTGTGAAGAATTTATTATAGAAGTTCCATATAGTAAGCATTTAATAACTGTTAATAATGATTAGTGTTATTATTATTACCACCTGTCAATTGACAGGCTTGGTCTTGAGAATTGTAAAAATCTGGGGTCAGTAGTACTTAAAAACTTTTCTATGACGTAGCCTCTGTTTTTTTAGCCTGATTTCCTATTATATTTCCACCTCTCCTAATTTCTTTTCTAGTGAGACTAAAATACTAATTTTCTACTATTTTGTTACTCAAGCTATTATTTAAAACTTTTTAAATATTTGAGAGCCAATTTTTAATTACTGATTTAATTTGGTTTTACACTTTAAACTCAAAACCTTTATAAGTGAGGCATATACAATTATTGAGATATTTTTCAACTTGTTTCTCCTTTCACTTTTGTAGCTTTGTAGGGTTATTTATACTTATAATGATATTTTTATTAGTGTGATATACCTAGATTATCCTGCAAATGGATTTTTTTCTGTAAAATTTTGCTTTACATAGATAGCCAAACTGAACACTTCATTGGGTTTGATATATTATACTATCTAGATTGCTACACTTTTTGATCTTCTTGCAAGATGTTATTTGACTACCTACTAGGTGTTGTAAAGGATAACACGCAACTTATTATTTTCACTGAACAATTTAAGGTATAAAGAAGTGTCTTTAATACTATGTGGGGACAAGATATGTAAAATGGTACTCTCCTGGACAAACTTGGATATGCGGTCACTTTCTCTATTTCTCAGAGTAAAGACTCAAGTTACGTTTTGTAACTTCTATTTTATAGGTGAGTAAACTTGTCTGAGTAAGTGACAGAGATAAACATCGGATATAGAGATATTCTTTGATGTCTACATTCTTTATAGCACATAGGCAGCCTTAATTTACAGTACTTTTGACTTTTGATGTCTTTCTTCAACCAACTTATCCCTAAGTAGACATCCCCCAGCAAAAAAAGCTAATTCAAATGAGTATTTGAAAAAAAAAAGAGAAATAGTACATACTGATGAAAAACTTATATTCATATAAAAATAGTCAAGTGTTCTGGAAAAATATGATTTAACCTATTAAGATGTGATTGTTGGGAAAGCTGGGATGGCTCAGCGGGTAAAGTGCTCGCTTTGGAGCCCTGAGGACCGAGGATCAAATCCCAGCCCCAGCCCATGCGGACCCACATGCTGAACTGGGGTGTGCCCCAGTTCGGTTCTTGCTGGGACCTGTGTGGGAGGCTCCTGGCCCAGTTCCTGCCCTGTGCAGCCCTGTGCCCACCTGTGGAGTGAACCTATATGGAAAACTAATGGCAACTATGGAGACTGCTCTGGGCCCTCCCCCTTCTCTCTGTCTCTCTCTGTCTGTTTCTCTCTGTCAAAAATCAATAAAATAAATCATTAAAAAAAAAAGATGTGATTGCCATGTTCTCTTCAAAAATTAAAAAATAATTGCAGTAATTAAGTCAAAGCAGTGTTTTATAGCATTTCCCTGATTAGTTACCAAATTATAAAAAAAAGCTGAATTTTTATCTCATTTTTATGCAAATGAGTTTGTGAATATATTTTATCATGCTTAATATTAACATATATGTATGTACTTACGATATATCAAAAGCAATAATATTGTTTTTCTGTTACCATGAATTTTTTTTGTTTTGTTCTCTCTCCTTTATAAAATAATTACATTTCAGTTTTAGAAAAACATGCAGTTTCAGTATATATTAATCTTGATGAGAGGCTCTATAGAATCATATAAAAATTAACAGTTTATTTTGAATTTGTAAGTTTGAATTATTTTGATTTTAAAACTGTGTGACTCAGAAATTATAGATTCATTCAATCTCATGCTGTAATATTTTAAAGTTTCCAAAATAAAATATGCTTTTTAGGGGGCATCTGTTTTGAGAAAATGAATACAACAGAATTATTATCCTTGGATTTTTAAAATATATTGGCTGATCCTTATGATTATTTATCATGACTCTAAAGGAGAAAAATTAGACTTAAATCATTTTCTATTTCTGTAGCATAAGAGCAAAGAGTATGCCGGCACTAGCTAGGAAGAGAGAAGGGGTGGTGGGTGGCAAGATCATTATGTAGAACACTAATTCTTTAACCTTGTCAGAATGAGAAGAACATGCTTTATGCAATCAGTCATTAAATTCCTTAGGGGAGAGGAGCTGGAACTGAAATCTTCCATGTGTCAGAATAAGTGGCAATAAAAAAAAAGAAAGGAAAAAAAGCTGCAGCATTAAATTTGCCTTTGTATTGCCTTGATTAAAATGCATTCTTAAGAGTTGGATAATATGTGTTATCTGAATACACACATTTGTGTTTTCAAAGCAAACATTATTACTGTACTGCATAATTTAGTGTAGTTTAGGATAAACTTCAAAAAGTTCTAAATCATATAATTTGAATTTATATATATATATAAACCCCACAAGATTATTAAGAGACACAAGCAATCCAGCTCCAGAAAATAAGTTTGCTTATGGTTAATTGAGTGTAAATATTGTGTTGGCACAATTTGACACCCCAATGAGGGTTTTATTTTGTTTCAGGCCATGAATATTTGCTTGACAATAAAAAGCAAGAAATGGGGGAAGCCAGGATGGCTCAATGGGTTAAGTGCTCACTTTGCAGCCCTGGGGACTGAGGATCGAATCCCGGCCCTGGCCAGTGCAAACCCATACCCTGAGCTGGGGAGTTCCCCCAGTTTGTTCTCATCAGGGTGAGACCCTGGCCTAGTTCCTGCCCTGTGCAGCCCCAAGCCCACCTGTGGAATGAAACTATGTGGAAAAACTGATGATGTGCAGCTATGGAGACTGTTCCGGGTCCTCCCCCTTCTCTCTGTCTCTGTCTTTGTTTATCTCTCTCTCTCTCTCTCTCTCTGTCAAAAACAATAAAAATAAATCTTTTAAAAAAGCAAGAAACACTTGGTGTATTTTATGTATACGTGTGTGGATTGTAACATTGAGAAATAGGAAATATTTTATCTTGAGTATATTGATATGAGAAGAAACAAAAGTGGCTAACCAACTACTTAACAGTTTTAAAAAAACACAAACTATCAGGCAGACCAGAGAAGGCTGAGTGAAGCAAAAAAATAAGAAGCTGAGAGAAGGAACAAAGGAAAAATTCTAGGAATAAATATAATTGATAAAATAAATTTTGCACATGAAATCATAAAACTGATTAAATAGAAGACCAGTGATTAATTTCAAGGAAAAGTATTTCTCACCTTATGAAAAAAGTTAATCCAAATGATTTTTAAAAATAATGTCTTAAATGTTTTACAAAATATTATCTACTTAACAGAGCCTTGGGACAAAATAAAAATCTCTAATTGAAGAATTAGAAGCCAGAGCTAGAAGAGGCCTAATTAAAGAAAAAAAAGTAAAGTAACTCTGAAATTAAAAGTAAATCAAGCTGGGATGGCTCAGCGGGTTAAGCGCTCACTTTGCAGCCCCAGAGACCGAGGATCGAATCCTGGTTCCGGTCCAGGTGGACCCATATGCTGAACTAGGGTGTGCCCCCAGTTCAGTTCTTGCCAGGGCCTATGAGGGAGGCTCCCAGCCCAGTTCCTGCCCTGTGCAGCCCTGTACCCACCTGTGGAGTAAAACCATAAGGAAAACTAATGCTGTCAATTGTGAAGACTGCTCTGGGCCCTCCGCCTTCTCTCTGTCTCTGTCTGTCTGTCTTTCTGTCAAAAGAAACACTAAAAATAAATATTTAAAAAGTAAGTCAGAAAATACAGATCTGTTCTTAAATTTGGATGCAACCTTAGGATTTTGCCCAACGACTCGCAATATCATTGACTAAATCTATTATATATTTTTTTAGTTCTAAATTGTAATGTAATATTCAGGCTACTAACCTCAGTTGCAAAGCTTGCCCAGTTGCAAAGTTAACATAAATTAAGGATATTAAAAGTTCAGAAATATGTAGGAGGAAATAGAAATCAATTAAGCTGAATGAGGAGATTTAAAATACTTTGTAAATGGAGCAACGTACACTACATCATCTAATGTTAAGAGTATAAAATTCTAAGAAAATTTGGCTTGACTTTTTCCCCCCATAAAATGTGCTGGAGTGGTTATGAAATTTATGGGAATTATATGCTCTTTGACACATTTGTAGAAGTAAGGCCAGTTTGAGACACAAAGTTATCAGAGACTATATTTTTGGTGAAGGCTCAATTGCAAAGTTGTTAAATTTCTTTAAAACTTATTCCCTGCCCCCCCCGCCAACTTACTCCTCATCTAGATAGAGCCTCTGTCCTCCTTGCTTTCTCCCTTGCCTTCCCATGTGAAAATCACATATGCAACACATATTTTATCTGCCTTTGATTGCAGGGCAAAGATGGTAGTAGCATTTCTGATTTTTAAAAATATTTTATTTTTATGTTTTGAGAGAAGGTGAAAGAGCAAGAGAAAGAAAGAGAAGGGGGAGGGCCCAGGGAAATTGCCATAGTTGCACATCATTAATCACGACATGGTTTCATTCCACACAGGTAGATGTGGGGCCTTGTGGGATGGGAACCATCCTGGGGGCCTCTTGTGTGGGAGGCCAGAACATCCACTACTGAGTCACCCTGGTGGTTACTACGTAGTTATACTGCAGTTCATCATACAGGTTTGCCATGGTTGAGACTTGAACCCCGGACCTCATGATTGTGAGGCAAGCACTTAACTGCTGACCTATCTCAGAATCCCAGCATTTTTTATTTTAACACATTCATTTACGTAGTTACATAGCAATGTTTCTATTTTAACAATGCATTGTTGATAACGTCTTGCAACTCAATTTGATAAATCTCCTATCAGAGATGTTGGATACAAAGTGATGAATTAAAAAAATAAATATTAAAATTTAAAAAGAAGCATTTTGTTACTGAGATAAGTTTGAAGCAGATATAGATGACAAAATTTTTGTGAAGGAACTGCAGAATAGAATAAACACATTGATAAATCACATCATACTGAATGGAAACAAAACTATGATCTTTTACAATGTCTTAAATTTTAATATTTAAGTAAAGTAATATATTTACAATGTTAGCATAGGGCGTCATTGTCATCTGCATCTTTTACTTACATATATTTTTCTTCGAAATAGCATAATGAAATGGTTTAGATACTTGCAAGTGTCATTGAACCAATCAATGGCTAAAAATAGCCTACATTAGAAATGAATCAGAATATGGCCTAAGGTAAAGGTTCCCAAACCCAGCTGAGTATTTAGTCTCCAGGAAAGCTTTAAAAAATGCTGGTGCCCAGGCTTTCTCATTGGAGATTTTCAGTAAGAGATGTGAATTGAATATTCATAAGTGGGATGTTAATAAGCATTCCAGTTTTAATACTTTTTTCTACTGTTCCTACATCACGTTTCTCTGCCTATCGGTAGTATTCTATGTAAACATCTTTAATTGAGAGCTACTGTCATATTTCAAGAGCCTGCAGGTTCTCTTGCTTTTTAATATTTCATGATTAAATTTTAACTTATTGTATGATTTCATTAATACGAAATATCCAGAAAAATCAAACTCATAGAGATTGAAAGTGATTGGTGGCTTACAGGGGCTGAGGAGAGAGGTAAAATGGGAGACACTTGTTAACAGGCAAAGAATTTCTTTTTGGGGTGATGAAAATGTTCTGGAATAGATAGTGGTGATAGGAGCACAGCCCTACAAATGCACTACAATCCAGTGAGTAGTACCGGTATATTTTAAAAGGGTAAATTTTATGATATGTGAATTATATCTCTTAAATGTAAAAAGCGATGAAGCAAAAATATTTTTTGATGACAAAATAAAATTTTATATTATCATGTTCTGAATTATTTAGGCTATTGTTATATAACCTAGTATTACCCACATTTGTTAGTGTCAGGTCATAATACTTTAAAATCAGAAGTAAATGAAAAATGAGAGAGAGAAGGATTTAATATATAAAGAATATATTTAGTCAAACTAAAGCAAAATAGGTTGTACGGTTTTTCAAACAGAGAAAAGTCACAGGAGCGATGAATGTTTACGTTACTACACTAAATAGGAATGCCAAAATCAAAGACTGTAACATGCAATCAGCATCATACACATGTTGTGCTTAGCAATTTGGTTTTCAAAAAGCAAACTCCTCTTTGAAATTAAGTTGGTGCTATAAATGTCATTCGTATCAACTAATATTTTATTCATGTGGAACTATTTCCTTTATAGAAATTTACTTTTCTTGGTTGCTGTTATAGATGCTCCCACTTTTGGATCTATCCATCCCCTTTTTTAAAAAATTTCCACTTTTTCTTTTATATCTCATATACACTTGCAGTTTTCTCTTATATGTACTTCATAAGTCAAAACTATGAAGAGGCCTTAAAAATCACTTCAGGTCATCTTTGTTTAAGTTGTTACTAATCACCCAAAGATTTTCTTAAGAACTTTATTATATGATTTTAAAGTAAAACTTCAAGTGAAACATAATGTAAGAAGTGACAAATTCTAGGGTTTTTTTACACATTTCTCAACCCTGTAAATCTTTATTTTTCTGAATTATTTTTGGGTGAAGAATGTTAATTGGAAAAATGATTTCTGATATTAGTATTTTAATTTTTAAAGTATACTTCACACAATGTGTTGAAAGGCAAAAGTTGAATTAAAAGCAAATATGGTGGTTAAGTACTATTATAACATCAAAAAATATATTTTTTTGAAGGTATATTGTTTTTGACAGAGACAGAGAGAGACCAGAGAGAGGGAAGAGGGCCCAGAACAGTCTCCACAGTTGTACCGGTATGTCATTAGTTTTTGAAGTGGTCTTATTCCATACAGGTGGGAGGGGACTGGACTGAGGGCTTCCTGCATGGGAGGCACACCTCCTTGAGGCAGGTGCCAAACTGAGGGGGAGGGGGAGTACCAAACTGGGGGCCTCCCACCTGGAAGTCACATCCCATTTCTATAATACATCTGCATGAGCTGTTGTTTCTAGTTTTCACTCAAATAATAGGCACTTAAATTTGAGGAACTATAATCTTAATCTACCTTCATTTTGTTTCAAAATAAGAAAGAAAAGAGGGTTAAATATATAATGATGGAAGGAGAACTGACTCTGGGTGGTGAGCACACAATGCAGCATACAGGTGATGTATTATAAAATTGTACACTTGATAACAATACAATTTTACAAACCAATGTCACCACAATAAATTTAATAAAGAGTAAAAAATGACATTTGATTTTGAATATTTTACTTTTTAATCGATTGCCAATTATCTTTAGTTTTATTTTATTTTTTTTTTAATTATAGGTTATATATACCGGTAATAGTTTTGCTTCAATACTTTCCTTATTTTATAACCTTTTGTTTCTTAGCAATGGAATGATAAATTCATCTTTACTGAAATACATTCTGTTAACTTACCAGCATTTCCCATGTATCCATTTTCCTTTTCATCATTATAAGAAATGCACTGCTTGATAAGAAAATATATCTCAGACAAGAAGTTTGAGGTATTATGTTTTCTTGTTATTATCTGTAGGCATTGCTTCCAAGGGAAGAAAATTTGTCTTCTGTTGGCAAATTGTTGTTCTGCTCATTACTTTGCTCTCATTATAATGTCTTCATCTTAGCAGCACACAATTTCTGTGCACAACATGTCTTGCTCTGTTTGTGATGGTTTTAGTACTGAGATGCTGCCTTTTACATGATAAGGGTTAGTGTACTGATGGGTAGAAATCTTCCATGAACTGAGTGATAAATTAATAGAAATAACTGTGTTTATATATGTAAGATCATCAATCTATATAATGAGTCAACATTTATCATGCACTCTTTGAGCACAATCCAGTATAAAATGATTGGAGAATGTGGCAGGCAAATGAAAAACTGACTTTAAGTGGTTTATAATCTGTACTCCAGTCATATCCTTCATATGCAGAGTTTTTATTCAATGAAAATGTGGCTATGCAGTTGTAGAGCTAGAATAAATTCTTTCCAAAAATTACCTTAAGTATTTCTCTTACTTCAAACATGAACAAATTTGGATCATCTCCCAAAAATCACCTTTCAGGGAAGATCCCACAGTTTATGTTTCTACATATTGCATTTCTAACTTTGGGAGACATACCCCAGTACCAGACACTGAGATAAGCAAGCTCTTTATGTGTCAAGTACTAATTCTCTCAATAAATCTACCGGCCTCACATTAAAAATAAGAAATAAAAACTTTATGGTGGTGAGGAATCTAGGTTTGTCTGATTCAGGAGGCAGAGTCTTTAATCACTGTATTTAACTCATAAATCATTTCATACATTTCATAAAGTTTTTTAAATCTGTCATACAAAATAAATTACACAATTTATGAATAAATTCTTTTTTTCACATTTCTTGGCTTTTGCTTTCTTCTAATGTATGTAGTATAGATTGCTTCTAATCTCTGAGGAAAACATATCAGTGAGTCAATTGTAAAAAATTTTCTCCATAATATCTACCTGGAATATTTCTTGCTTGATTCATCCTCTTCCTTCATGAATATAACTTGCTCATGGATGCACTTTTCAAAGGCCCTCTATTGGAGGTTAACTGATTTTTTTGTTGTTGCTCCATTTTTAAAGTAGATTTTAGGCATTTTATCCTCTTAAGTACAGAGCTCATTATTTATTTGTCTGTTTGTTTGCTTGTTTATCTAGCTTTTTTCCAAATTAACTACTGTATTTACAGATATAATAATTTTATAGTAACTTTATAATAGGTCATTAATTAATAAGCAGACACTTGTAAATTTCTAGTTTTCAAGAAGGAAGAATATAAATGAACTTTTTCGTTCAGCAATTTGTCGAATTCCACACAGAACTCAAACGTTTTTAATATTTTATACCATATCTAAATGATATATATTTTTTAAAGATTTATTTTTATTGTTTTGACACAGAGAGAGAGATACAGAGACAGAGAGAAGGGGGTGGGCCAAGAACAGTCTCCATAGTTGCACATCATTGGTTTTTCCACATAGTTTCTTTCCACAGGTGGGTGTGGGGCTGCACAGGGAAGGAACTGGGCCAGGGTCTCACCCCAGTGAGAACCAAACTGGGAGCACCCCCCCAGTTCAGCATATGGGTCCTCACGGGCTGGGGCTGGGATTCGATCCTCGGTCCCCAGGGCTGCAAAGTGAGCGCTTAATCCACTGAGCCAATCCAGCTTCCCTAAATAATATTTTTAACCTTACTGTGACTGAAAATATTTTCCTTCTCTATTTACATGTATAGAAAAGGCAGAACGCCATTTTGATTCATTGATGACTGTAGGACAGGAAAATAAGCATTGTTTAGAGTCAGGGTAGTTTTGAGAGACTGAAATAAGGAGTTGAACAAAGATCTAGAACATCAACATGTTTGTGGGAAATATTAATTCAAATTACACGAAACTGCTGTTCTAATATTTATGACATTATACCTTTTTCTGTATTAGGGGAATGTTTTGTACTATGCTCATATATAAGTATATGTTTCTCTTTTCAGAAGGAGGTTTTAACTGATTTTATAAAAACTTAAGAAAGATAAGAGAGTTATTAGATTATTTAGGAAAACAGAGCTAAAAGAGTATATTAATTATTGTTACTAAGTATATTATAGAATTTAGAATATATTCTTGTTACTTAATATAAATATATTAAAATGTGACAGGAATGTTCAAAGTAACCTAAGTAAAAACTGAATATGAATTTCTAGTATTCAAGAATTTTCTGGCAAAAATTAAAATATATATTGTTCCTCTAGGTCTGAGAAAGAAACAAGAGAAATCAAAACATCAACTCATTTAGGATCAATTTCTTTCACCAAATAGAGGCATTAATGTTTTAAAATTCAATATAGAATTATGCAACATATGCAATAGATACAGATTTCAACAGAGATAAGAGATAATAATTGCCAAGATTTTTCTCCGTGTAGAGAATTATCAAAATTCTGTGAGGGTATAACTTTGCAATAAAATTGACATTTGTACATGTTCAATCACTGTGAATCTAAGGCAGAGAGTTAATAAGCATCACTTTTGCAATGAGGTAGTTTTTGAGTTTAGTTTTTTTTGCCTGTATGAAATAAGATTCTAGCACTTTGAATATTTAACGTGGAATCTGCCTTTGCATTGCTCTTATAGTACTCTTTCTCAGTAGAGATACAGTCATAGAAGAAAGAAAAAACCAATGACATAAAATTAAAAACAAAATTTCTTCACCGTGTTTTATAATACATTGGAACTGAGAATATCCCTACCTCATTTCTAGTGTTGCACTTCATTAACCTAAACATGTGTCAGCTAGAACAAGGCATGAGACTCCACCATAGGATTATGGTGTCTTGATCCAAGAAGTTTGGACCAAGACTAGTATTTCAAATTGGCCCTCTGGAAAGTTTTACCTTTTAATGACTACGACGCTCAAGTACACCTTACTTACACCATACTAAGATTTTGGGTGAGATGTATGCCTATTTTTTATAAAGTGGCTATTATGAATATGGACATGGGAAAAGGATAAAGGCCTGGCACCTCATCTTCAGAAAGAGAACTTAAGGAATTTGAGGATCTAGAATTAATGTTAAAACTGAACCATTGGGACACATGTATCTCTGTTTGAAGTCACAGAATTCAAAAATTATTAAGCTAATAGTCTCTTTTTGGGTTCAAAAAAGAGTTCAATTCCTAAGTATTTTATACCTGGGTGGATTTTTGGGACCCATTTCTTCCTCCCTTGCTCCCTCTTCCTGTCTGTGCATGTATATTGACTGATATATAATGGTTTTTGGAGCTACCGTATATGCCTTGCCCACCCAAACAGTATACTCTACAAGTCTCTGATGCTAAAATATGAAGACAGCATAACTTGTCCTGTTTTATATTGTTTAAGCAAGATTTGGATTAATAAGGCTTTAAGCCATATTCAGTATTGTTGGGGCTAAAATTTCAAATTAAGACCTCTTGAATCATAGCACCCAAATTACATTCTCATTCTCATTCATTCACTTCATCAACATCTATTGAGCATCCACCCTGTTCCAGGCACTGTGCTCAGTTTTAAGAAATGTAAGATGAGATCTCAATCCTGGGTGGTTCACAGACTTTGGCCTTTGGAAAAATGATAAGTAATATTTTGTAATACTTATTATATGAAAAAGAGTTGCAACTGAGAAGTGAAAACCAGGGGAAAGTTACTCTTCGGGTAGTTGGGAAGCTTTAGCAAGAAGGTGACATTTGATCAGGGAGGGTACTTTAAAACAGTTAGAAAAAAGATCAATTTCAACAACAGGTGGAATATACCTTGCTGCTGTACATTAATATAGGAAATAATGTATCCCATCATTTCTTTGAACTGTATGTGTAAGACTTTTAGGGAAACTTAGAAATATCTAAACTACAATAGATGCTTATCTGTTAATTACTAGAAGAGCTGAGAGTGTTGAAATGATCAGCATCTGCTTCTAAAAGAAGGTCCAGAGATTTTGGAAGATGTATTTAATATACTTCCTGCTTGCTTTAAAATTTTATAATAATATGGCTTAACATAGTCACCTCATTTTAAGACCCTTAATAATGTAGTATATTTTCCTTATTCTTTTAGTTTTTATTTATTTTTGTTTTTGACACAGAGAGAGAGAGTGAGAGAGAGAGAGAGAGATAGAGAGATACAGAGACAGAGAGAGAACTGAACTGGGGGAACTCCCCAGTTCAGCATATGGGTCCACACAGGCCGGGGCCAGGATTTGATCCTCGGTCCCTGGGGCTGCAAAGTGAGCGCTTAACCCACTGAGCCATCCCGGCTTCCTTATATTCTTTTAGTTTTATCATTGCCTCCTGCAATAAATAAATTTTAAAATTAACAACTTTTTAAATCCATTCAGTTTACTATAATAGAGGATCATTAACTGGGTGGCTTATAAACAATAGAAATTTCTTGTAGTCCTGGAGGCTGAGATGTCCAAGATGAAAGGGTGGGCAGATTTGGTGTCTGGTGAGGACCTGTTTGCTGATTCACAGATGACTGTCATTTCACTATAACCTCACATGATACAAGTAGGCAGGGAGGTCTTTAGGGTCTCTTATAAGGGCACTCGTCCCGTTCATGAGGGTCCGACTTTCATGACCTAATCACTTCCCAAAGACCCCCACCTCCACACAAATATCACAAAATAAATTAGGCTTCAATATATGGTTTTGGGTGGCCAGAAACATGATATTTGTAGAAATATCTATGCAGGGTTTCTTAATCCTGGTACTGGTAATATTTTAAGCTAGTAATCCTTTGTTGTATAGTGGCTGTTCTGTGTGTTGTAGGATGTTTAGAAGCTTCTCTGTCCTTTACTTACTATTATAGATGCCATAAAAAAACCTCTGTGACAACTAAAAATGTCTTCAGACATTACCAAGTATCCCCTGGTGGGCAATATCTCCTCAATTGAGAATTACTGTTTAACTTAATTCTCCTGTTAAGTCCTCTTTGTTTTTCACATCAGATATTATCCTAGATTCATTCTTATCATTTAGCATATTATTATTATTTTGTATCTGGATAGTCTTTAAAGGTGAAGTTTTCTAAACAGAGAGAAGTATTATTCTTGATCTTTTGTAGGATTTTCATAGGCAAGTGAACCTAGTATGATATAGATCACCATTTTTCATCCCTCAGAGAAATAAATACATTAGATGGTTTTAAATAGAATCACAGAAAAAGCATGGATCCAAGGTGTATTGCTACACCTGCCTATTCTGGGTCATGTCTCTTGTGTATGTTTTTACAGTGCAACAGAATGCAGCTTGAAATTTCTTTGTGAGTGTTTAGGTTATAGTACATTTCCCTGGCTTTCCAGAGGTGGGAGGGGGAGACGAAAAACAGGAAGCAAATGGATGATAGGAAGCACCCATCCAACTTCAATCTGAACTAACTCTGACTGCCTGCTACTCCCGTGTAATAGAGGTAGCAAATCATGAGAAAATGAAAAAGAAAAACAAACAAACAAACAAATAAAACAAGTTATTGTACACAGAATTCTTTTAGATGCTTCCCAATTCAAAACTAGATGCAGGCAGGCCAGGATACAATACTAAGAAGAGAAATAAAACTGCATTATTTACCACTCCAACGCTACTTCCTGATATGATAGGAAGGGGAAAACATCTCTTGGTTTACCCTTTGCACTCTTGAGGTTTCTTCATTAAATTGTCAGAAGTTCCAGTAAACATCACAGAAATTGGGCTTTATATTTTTTGAGCAAAAAAGAAAACACTGAATGAATGGTAAATGAACAATGAAGCTTTAAAGAAAACTAAGTTCAGCAATCACATTATAAAATAGAGGCTACTTTTAGAAAACAGAAAGAAATTCTAATGTGATTCATTATTTCCTAGTTTAGCTTTTATGTATGTGGGAGCACATGGAAAACATTTAAAAGTAGTTATCTTCTTAAATAGAAACTTTTGGAAATTGCGAACTAAAATGTATGGTATTGCCAAAGAACAGTTTGAAATTCTATTATGGAATATCCTCTTTAGCACTAATTAAACACAGCTCTGCTGGGGTGCTGGGCCAAAAAAGCTACACAGATACTTTTTGGTCTCTGAAGAGCGTCTAATTCAAGACATTGAAAAGTTATTATAAATTATTACATCTTGTATAAGTGGTTAAAGAATCAGTACAGTGTTAATTTTTTAAATAACCCAACATTTAAATTAATATGATAATAAGATAAATAATATGTAGTTAAAGAAGGAGGCTTTTTCTGTAGCTGTTTGGAGGACATAATGTACTTACATTATGATGAAAGTCTAGATACAGGACAGTACCAACTCTAGAGTAAAAACTAGTACGAGCAGAGCTACACAATAGATCTGATTTCTATTTTATTTTACTTGTTATCACAGTATGTGTGCATACATTTTAATGAGTTATATAATACTACAAGATTTATAAGGACAAAAGAAGTAACTCCCCATTTGTCCCTATTTTCCTTCTATATAGTATTCCATTCTCCAGAAAAAAAATTACAATTCATAGTTACTTTTTAAATTTAATTCCATATTTCCATATGTTATACTGCTTTTATTTCTTAATTTGTAGATTTTGGTCATAATTTATTGACTTATTGTGATAGATGAGTGTGCTAGGTCTCATGTGACATCCAATTAGACATCCAATTAGTTCAATTAGATGAAGGTGGAAATTGCTGTGTGAGTTCCTAATGAAGCTTCCCTAAAATGCTGGTGAGTCAGCTGGCAGACATTCCTTATACTTTCCTCTACATCCTTTCTTTTTCTCAAAAGAAGGATATGGTAACTGAAATTGTAGCACCATTCTTGTGATTATGAAATGGCACTCAAGGAGGGAGAGATGGTAGGCACAATAATAGCCCATAATACTCCCCAAGGATGTCCATGTCCTACTCCCTGAAACCTGTGAATGTGTTGCTTAAATGACAAAAAGGTCTTTGTACAATAGGTGTGATTAAAGTCATGGCTCTTGAGATAGGCAAATCAACCTGGATTACTCAGACTAAGCACATGATTCCTTCAAAGCATGAATCATTTCTCAATTGTGGTCAGAAAAAAGATGTAATATTTAAGAAGAAGTAGAGAGAAATCTTCTTTTCTAAAAAAACAACAAGTGATATTTGTGAAGAATTTCTAACTTTGGTAAAAGTGCAACCAATTTATTTTTCTCACAATTACAGTTCTAGAGACCAGGTAATCCCAGTGCTCAACAAGTTTATGTCAAAATTAATTGCAAAAACAAAACACACACACAAAAACAAAACAAAACAAAAAAACAAAAAAAACCTTTTAGTTGGCTTGGAGTGTTCTTTAAAACAGGCCCACCGTTTCTTTGGAAATCAGGTAAGATGGAGTCACCCAGAGAAGAAAATGTCTTTGAATAGCAAGCAATGTGTGATAATTAAATTTGTATAATCTTGACCACAGGGTACCTAGATAGTCAAACAGTCTGAGTGCTTCTGTAAGAGGGTTTTGGATGAGTTTAGCATTTAAATTGGTAGACTGGGTAAAGCAATTTGTCCTCACTAATGTGGGTGGAACTCATCCAATCCAAGGAAGGGCTGACTTTCAAACAAATGGCTGAATGTCCCCTGAATAAGAGGAAATTCCTCCTGCCTTACTGTCTTTGAGCTGGGACACCATGTTTTTCCTGACTTAGGACTCATACTGAAACATAGACTCTTTCTACAAGTCTTTCAGCCTGTAGATGGACACTTACACTATTAGGCTCTCCAGGGCTTTCAGCTTGCAAACTGCAGATCTTGAGACTTGTAAGCACCCAAAATTGCAGGAGTTGATTCCTTATTATCTATGTCTATCTACCCATCATCTGTCTGTCAACACATATGTACATTCACAACTACATACACATGTACGCATACATGAACACACACACCTATATTCTATTGGACTCTTGGTTCTGTGTCTCTGGAAAATCCCAACAAATACACTAATTGATCAAGATTACATGATCCTTAGAAAATACAATCAGACAACAAAGCAGAGCTGGTGGGGTATATAATCCACCACCAATTTCACAAAGAGTTTATGGAATGGTGAACTCAGCAGTTGCTGGCCTATGGCGCACAAAATAAATGCATTTACTGAAAATAGAATAGCTTAGCAAAGGGAAGGGAGTTCCCATCATTTTCCATTCAGCCTTTTAGCTTGCTAACGGTAACAGATGTGTTCTGAAATATCTTAGGGAGAACTTCAAAAACAGTTTCCAAAAGTACACTCAATACTCTTTTCCAGAAAGGTTGTATTTGAAAAGAAAAAGGAACCTGGTCAGGGTTTCAATGGGAAGATCTGCCTCTTATCCACTTTTGTGCCCACATTATAGGACATCATCCAAAGAATGTTCTACCACAACCCCTTGGTCATGTCACTTACAGGATGAAGTGAGATGTTGGAGTATACTCAAATCACAGTTCAAAGTTAATGGAAACAATGTAGCACTTGTATAGTGAGATGGCTGGAAAGTAAACCTTCTCAAAAATATATATATTTTTATTTATTTATTTATTTATTTTTTAAATATATTTTTATTTATTTTTGACAGGGAGAGAGAGAGAGATACAGAGACAGAGACAGAGAGAGAACTAAACTGGGGGAGCTCCCAGTTCAGCATATGGTTCCGCACGGGCCGGGGCCGGGATTCGATCCCTGGTCCCCAGTGCTGCAAAGTGAGCGCTTAACCCACTGAGCCATCCCGGCTTCCCCTCAAAAATATTTTTGTTAGCCATAGTTGCATTGGTACCTTTCTATAAAATATTATCTTATTATGTGAAACGTTAGGCTCTGTTTTTCTCTACAAACTCTTCTCCTCAAAATTCAAATAACTATTGAACTTCAGTGAGTGACCTGTCTGCCTGTGTGTTTTCAAGGCTGATCTAAAATCTCAGGACATCTCCCTATTGAAAGCCAGAAAAAAGTGCTTACCAATGGACTGGTGGAACTTAGATCCCTTTTCATTCCACCAATAATTTTTTGGCTCTGAGACGGAGGATGGGGGCAAGGGCCCAGGAATGTGAGTCATCCCTAGAAGCTGAGAATGGCAAGGAAATCAATTATCTCCTAATGGTTCAGTAACAAATGTAGTCCCACTGATAGCTTGATTTTAAGATTAGTAAGACTCATACTTGGACCCTGGGGCTGCAAAGTCAGCACTTAACCCAATGAGCCATTCCGGCTTCCCACATAAACAGTTTTAATCACATAATTAGTTTCATAAAAAATATTTAGAAATTAAAAAGCAGGCAAGTTTGGAAATCATTTAGGCAAACTATTCACTTAGAGATGATAATTCTCAAAGTGTAGTTTTATTGAGTTCACATTCTTGTGGCTGTTGCTGTATGAGCAAAAGTACTTATCCCATCATACAGCTTGGTAGTTTGCTTATATTTTATGATGACTTAAAGGGCACAGATGAGTGAATGAAAAAGGAGAGGACTGATATGCAGAGTCTGGCAGAAGTAATACCCTTTTTAAAGAAGTATGCAAAATCATATATGTTTATGATTTTGTAATAAAAGTTTTGGTATAGATTACCAGTTCATGAAGAAGGGCAATACTTCTGCTAGACCTTGTATAAGATAAACCAAAGCACTGAGAGAGAAAACATTATTTCTGTAGTCAGATTTTTACAAGAGAAAAAGGTAAAGACACCCTGCCCCCGCCCAGATCTACCATTAACAATGCAGTCATTATCTAATATCCTTTTAAATTGCAATTTCCACATTTTACCTTTTGCTACTATCTAAAGTTGAAATGCTTGAATACAACTTTTTTTTTTGACTACTTGAATCAAATTTAAAGGCCAAATCACATTTTATGTCATTTATATAGTATTTCTACTTATTATTTATTCCTTGAATAGATTGTGAACTGGTTTTGTAACCCAGAAAATAACAAAGTGCTTGTATATGAAAGTTATTTCATAAGTCTTTGAATTGAATTTAACATCATAACTAAGTTCATAGCAAATTATTAATAAACTTAATTTGTGAAGTCATCATTTTCTATGCCATTTTGAAAATATTCGCATTGTTTCAAGTTTGTTTGTTTTTTGTTTTTTTTTTAATTTGGATGTAAAGCCTAGAAACAAAAGAAATGTCTTATATATAGACATATTATTTTCATTCCTGTTTCTCTTTCAGCCCTTTTTACACCATCTTATTCATAAAAAATTCAGTACGCCTCTGTTAAATAAACTGCAAAGAGATGCACCTAGGTAGAGACCAATAAAGGAAGAGAAATATATAATTGTTTTTTTAGAGAAACATCACAGAATACAGTAATTATAAACTAAAAGTATTTGATGTATTCATAATTTACAAACACTTGTGAGATGTCAATCTAACTTGTATAGTTTGTATTATCATTAAAATTAGGTGAGTGAGGAAATGTAGCAAGGTTAATAAGCTTGTTCAAAAATCACCCTGCCACTATATATAACAATTTTATGATTATTATTTTATTATTTTTTAAATTCTCCTTATTATCATAATATTATTTAGTGGTGATGATGAGGGTAGATAAGGCTGCCAAATATGTTAGAAGTATACTTTCACAAGTACTATGTTGTTACATAAGGGAATATAACCTCTAAATACTTGTCCTGTGCACTTGAATGCAAATAGTTGGTCATTTTTCTCTACTCCTAAATGCTATTAATTTCAGTTTAAGAGACTAGAAACCTTGTGAAAGAAAGCTTTTCTTTGGGGAGCAATTTCTTCTAGCATTATGCATAACATGAAGGTTTAAGGGAGTCATGTGTTGATATAGGAGCAAGACATAGCAAGTGCTTATGTCTTGCTAACTCTAAAAATTAAATAATGGAATATACATGCGGGCGTCTTATACATGAAAACAAGGTAATTTCTTTAGTGGCAATAAAAAAGAATTCATTTTCAAAACAGATGAATGTAGAACAATTATATACAATGATAGATTTAAAAGATTCAAAGTTTGAATGTCATAAGAAAAGACCTAGCTGATGAGTCTTATGGTGAACAACACCAAAGAGGGAATCTTTACCTTATAATTTACGTGGTTATAATTTATCTGATTATAAAAATGTTTTCTGGGGCATAGCGGGATTAAGTATGGTCCTGAGTTATATGGCTAGTAGTAGCAGAATAGGAGTCAAAAACAGGTAGTATGATTTGAGAAAGTACATATCTGCCTTCAGATATGACCATATTTTAACTTCAAAAATAGCTTAAAAAGTTAAAGTGGACATTGAGGTAGGATTGATAATGACAATCTATCTTCACAAAATATTTCTTAGAACTGCAAGAGGATGCAGTAAAATCTTGATAAGATGCTAACATCCTCCTTTTATTTTTTTTCAATCTATTTTATCCCAAATCTTAAATATAACAGAGTAGATTTAGGATATTAGAAAACCTAGTCTCCTTTAAAGCTTTCGTAAGTCAAAATTAAATATTTAAGATGTAAACAGAATTATGTATATAGCATTGTATTTAAAATATATTATTTATGAGGATTATAATAGCAGTCCCCAAGCTTTTGGGCACTAGGGACTGGTTTTGTGGAAGACAGTTTTTCCACGGACTGGGATTGGGGGTGGGGCGGGGAGGATATAATGCAAGTGCATTACATTTGTTGTGTACTTTGTTTCTATTATTGTATTGTAAAATATAATGTAATAATTATACAACTAATGTAATTCACTGCTGAGCTGATAGAAGGCGGAGCTCAGGCAGTAATGGGAGCAGTAGGGAGTGGCTGTAAATACAGATGAAGCTTAGCTTTTGTCTGTTGCTCCTCCTGTTGTGTGGCCAGGTTCCTAACAGGAGGAACCAGTACCAATCCATGGCCCTGGCGGTTTCAAGCCCTGGATTAAAAGCCCTATATAGAAATTTGCATATCTAATTTTTCTTGGGAACTTTTTTTCCCCCAAATAGCAAGTATTTTGGAGAATGTTATCTTTTTAAATTACTTTAAATCATTCCTGCAAGGACTTATTGAAACTGGTTATAAAACTATAAATTACAATAATACAAACTATAATAAACTATCAAAGTATTTGCTTTTTAAATTGGAATATAAATTTATTTTGAAAATAATATTTATATTTAAAGGCAGAGAAGACATAAATGACTTTTTTTTTTAAACTGACAATTTGCTATTATCATTTACTATTCCACAAAAAGTTATAATGACTCCATGAGATTAAATTTTCTGTGTGTCATGATAGTTTAATTCAATTTTTATTACAGATATGCATTCCTACATGAACTTCAGGTTGTTTTATTCATTAATTTTATAATGAATATCCATACATAGATGTGTATGTTGGAGGGAGGGATTGTAGTTCATAATTGTCTTGGTCAAACCAATGTTTTGTTAAAAATGTGTTTATATTAATAATTCATGAATATATATTACTGTTTTTATATAAATATTGAACTCTTAGTAGAAATCAGCCTACATTTTCTACCAGTCTCACATAAATTTCTAAATAGGCTATACTTCTTCTATCACATTCTTTATTTCTGCTACTTTTTTTTTTTTTTTTAATCTTTTCACATTTATAGAGAGAAATCATCTTTTTGTCTTCAGTGCATAGTTATTTCTATTTTACTTCCTGACAGACAGAGAGAGAGACAGAGACAGAGACAGTTAGAGAACCGAACTGTGGGAACTCCCCAGTTCAGCATGTGGGTCCTGCCTGGGCCGGAGCCGGGATTCGATCCTCGGTCCTCATGGCCTCAAAGCGAGCGCTCAACCCGCTGAGCCGTCCCGGCTTTCCCCTACTTTTTTTTTTTTTAGATTATTTTATTGCTTTTGATAGGGGGGAGAGAGAGAGAGAGAGAGAGAGAGAGAAAGAAAGAAAGAGAAGGGGAAGGGCCCAGAGCAGTTTCCATAGTTGTATGTCATCAGTTTTCAACTTGGTTTCATTCCACTCAGGTGAGCAGAAGCTGCACAGGGCGGGAACCTGGCTGGGGGCCTCCAGCATAGGAGGCATGCACCCCCAAGCCAGGGGCCAAACCAAAGGGGGGGGGCAAGAACCAAACTGGGGGCCTCCCACATGGGAAGTACACTTCAGTTCAGCATGTGGGTCTGCAAGGAATGGGGCCAGGACTTGATCCTCGGTCCCCGGGGCTGCAAAGCGAGTGCTCAACCCACTGAGCCATCCTGACTTGCCCCTTTTATTTCTCTTGATGGATACTATTAAGTTACTTTTGATAATGTCTTTAAAATACACTAAAATTGAGTTAACTCAGAAGTTATAACACATGATACTACTTATGTAAATGTACCAGTTATGAATTTAGCTACATTAGATTGCCTGTTGTATGATTCTGGAGCTGGACACTCTGTAAATATTTCTCCTTTCCAAGCTGTCATGAACCTAAACTTTGTCAGTAGAGTACACTGGGGAGACATTGGAGGACAAACGGATTTCTCTTGTGGGGTCAGGTGGGTTCCTAGAGGTAGGATTATGGAGTGCATATAGTTTCTGTAAGTATCCAGCTCTTGTAACACAGTGAGCTTCTGTATACTAGGCTATTGCAGCAGCAGGATGAACAGTCAGGTACATGGTGGCTCCTCTCATTGGTCCATTCCAGCACCCACTCAGGCAGCTTAGTAACCTCAGTGAATGTCTCCACTGCCCAGAGCCACAGCTGTTTAATTTCCAATGATATCTGGATCTTAGGCCTTGGAAATGATTCAAATGAGGAAGGAACTCTTCTTTATATGTTCCTTTCCTTGGGCGCTCTGTCGCAGCCCTACAGGTAGTACTGTCCATACCCTACACCTCCCATTCTTATGTTCTTTATAATTTTCTTTACTCCTGCCTAGTCAATATTCAGTTTTTCCAACTCCTGTTATAGTTAGTAATTGTTTATATTAAACATTTCCTGTTAAAATTATTGTATGGTTTTTGTCTCCTGGATGGACTCTTAATATAATCAGTAACAAATAGTTATGTTTACTATGTCCTCAGTGAAATGGAATATTCTTCAATATATATATTGTTGAAGAGGTATCTATGTATATGATATGCCTAAAATATCTGTAGAGTACATAGAAGCCCAGGAAACCACCTAGACAAACATTTATTTATAATATAACTTCCTCAGAATACTTAGTTTACTATGATATTGAAACATAGCTAATAGGGTATTGGAAAGAACTCAATTATTGGAGATAATTGGCTTAGGCAAATAAATGAATGCAAATCGTGACATGATAGTTTTAAACATATAAATGTGGAAAGTTCCAAGTCAATGTTGTTTTTTCACAATGAAATAAATAAATTTAATGTATGAATGTTTAAGAGTTGTCATCACCCAGGTAAATTTATATTCTTGTTGTAGGTAATGCATAAATCCATTGTAGACTTAGAAGGTTAAAACAGGATGGGGGCGAGGGGTCCCAAAAGCATCCAGCCATGTAATATAAAAAATAGAGGCAGTTTATGACTAGAGTTTTTCTTTTTTCTTTTCCTTTTCTTTTTTTTAAGATTTATTTTTATTGTTTTTTGACAGAGAGAGAGAGATAGACACAGAGAGACAGAGAGAAGGGGGAGGACCCAGAGCAGTCTCTGTAGTTGATAGCATTAGTTTTTCATATAGTTTCACTCCACAGGTGGGCACAGGGCTGTGCAGGGCAGGAACTGGGTCGGGAGCCTCCTGTATAGGCCCCAGCAAGAACCGAACTGGGGGCACACCCCAGTTCAGCATATGGGTCTGCCTGGGCTGGGGCCAGAATTCAATCCTTGGGCTCCGGTGCTGCAAAGTGAGCACGTACCCTGCTGAGCCATCCAAGCTTCCTCAGCTCGAGTTTTTCTGAACAGCCCTCATACGTGTCAAATTGAAAAGTACTTAACTTCACTTCAGATATTTTCATTCTAAAAATACTAATTAAAATAGGAGTCAATGAACCTCACTATGAGAAAGTAAATAGTAATCAAGGGAGTGACTTTATCATCTATGCATTCCTGACAGCTAGCACAGGTCCTTGAGCATTGTGGGCACTCAATAGAAATTTGTTGAATAGATGAAAATATATGAGGCTAAGAGTTACTTTTCCTTTCATAAAATAAATATTAAAAGATTTAATAATGTGAGAAAAATATTAGAACTATAACTTTATATACCTATTGCTGCAAACTAATCTTTGCTCTTACAATACAGCCTAAATTGTAAGTAATAGTATTAAGTAACAGTTGCTTTCACCCTTTTCCAGCAACATGAAGAGAGTGGAGAGGGTGACAGAAGATTTGTTTCTGTACACTGGAAATACTTACTGATTTTATAGCATTGGGAAGTCACCATTATTATTGCACATCACCTCTTTAATTGCTAACATTGGGTCAAAATTTTATCATATTTGTCTTTAACATCATTTTTCTATGCAAACATTTGCATTCAAGTGGGTACTAAGAAAATTATTTCTGTGGAGTCAGTATAGTGGGAGCAAAAATAAATATACCAGGAACTAAAAGATGTGGGTTTTGTCCTTAGTGCTCCAAATTTTCCATCAAATACTGCCCCACCTGGCCTCTAGAGCGAAGTAAAATAAAAATTGTAATTGATGTTTTAATTTCTCTATTTGCAGATGATAATAATAATTTGCTTTGTCTCACACTACAAAGTTATTTTGAGGATCCAAGGAGATAGTATAAGTTAACATATTTTAGAAATTGTTGAATAATAATAAGTATAACAAGGTCATATTATTAAGAATGGTTACAAGGTGTACATTCACAAATTTAGTATAAATAATTATATTAATTACTGTTTGCATAAGAGCCTATCTGAAAATAATGGGTACTACAAAGATGTATTGTTCATTATAATATAATAGAAAAAAGCACAAGCTTCGATATCAGTCCAGTGTGGGCTAAAATTTACAATCTGTCTTTTATTAACTGAAAAACTTTGGGCAAAGTACTTAATCTTATTGATTTCATTCTTTTTTTCCCATCTGTAGAATGGGATAATAATGTTTAATTTATAGAGTTGTAAAATATGAATAAAATGAGTATGCTAAGCACTTATTACACAGTATATGAGACATAGTAAATCCCCCGTTACTGATATCTCATTGCATAATAAATAAGTTGCTTTGCACACAGTACGTACAAGTATACCTATTATCACAATTGTAAGCTTGAGAACAAATGACATTTCACAGCACATTTTTGTGTGAATACCATGAATCAGTCTTTAATTTCCTTACTACAAAGAACCACATTTCAGGGCCTAACTGAAATTATATTCCCATGCACCCAAAATTATATAAGTGTTTGGCAAGATAAGTGTGAAAAATACAGTTTATTCAGATACTCATCCTTTATTTAGAAATTGTATGAATTTTGTTAAACTTTGAAAAAAATTTAAAAAATCAGTTTTGTTAGTTTTAAAGAAAAATTGAGAACACAAACAAATGTGAAATTATTAAAATATATTGTATTTTTTTGGAGTACATTAGTGTTGTGTTTACATTTGGGGAAAATAATACAGGTAGAATAAAAAATCAAATTATTTGTTTTATATTGAGCATAGCTTTATACATATAGTATTTCCTAAGTAAATAAATGAAGGAAGAAAGATATGATGGCAAGATAGAATGATAAAGGAAATAAGAAAACAGGGAAGGGAGGGAGGAAAAGTGGAAGGGAAGACAAGAATCATAAAGTGGAGGCTTGAAAGAAAAAAGCTTAGGGTCAAAAGAAAGTTTATATATGAGAAAATGGCATGACTAAGAAAATGGTTTTGATGAAATAAAAATAACAGCACAACTGTGTGTGAGAAATGATTACAAACTTGCTTCCATAACTGTTATCTTCAACTATAAGATATCAGAAAAGGTTTATTTCCCTTGTAGGAAGGGATATACCCAAAAATATATTATTCACACTCATGTCAAATAGTTTACTTCTTATTTTTTCTTCTAGGAGTTTTATGGTTTCAGGCCTTACATTTAAGTCTTTAACCCATTTTGAGTTTATTTTTGTTTATGGTATAAGAGAAATCCAGTTTTAGTTTTTTTTACATGCATCTGTTGTATTTCCCAATAGTACTTAATTGAAGAGATTGTTGTTACTCCATTGTACATTTTTAGCTCCTTTGTTATAAATTAGTTGTCCAGCAATAGAACAGTGGATAAATAAGCTATGACAAATCACATTATTTATTATAATAAATGCAATCTCTCTTTTTTTTGAATTGGCAAAATTAACATTAGAATTTGAAAATAAATATTTAAAAAATAAAAAAAGTAACTTTTATTTTATATTAGAAAGTATAAACTCTCAAAAGTTCTCTTTTTAAAATTTAGTAACCAAAATGCATGTGATTTACTATATCGTAAACTATTTTAAGTGAATTGGTAACTGAATATTTCTACTTTGTGTTAATATTTTTAATGTAAGATAATATTACTTAAATTTATGCAAGCATAAATATGTGAGTGCCAGTTTCCATATTTAAATGATGGAAACTGGGACATGATGAGAAAATCTATTTGCTTTATATACTGAAAAAATTTTAACTTTAAGTCATAGTTATATAATTTCCACTAATTTATCAAACCAGAGGCAAACACAAACAGGGCTGTGTTGTTGAGGAAAATTCAAAAATAATTTTGTGCTCACCTTTTTTCACATAGACAAAGAATACTGAATAAAAATGATGGTTTATATCTCTTAATATAAACTGAATAGGAATAATTTACTATTATTAACACAGGGTACTAGGATGACTTTCCAAAAATTAGTTCATTCATTTATTCAAATAAGTATTTACTGAGCACTTACTATGTGAAACTCTCAGCCTCTGTGTAATAGAGATACAGAATAGAGAAGCAATTCTTTTTTCCTCCCACTGGATTTCTGGTGAAAATTGGAATGTTTTCCAATCAACTATAAATATAGGAAGAGCTTTAGGAAAATGTAATTTCAATATAGAAATAAAAATAAAAATATATACAGATATATTTATATTTAGTATAATACCAAATATTAAAAAGTAAAATAAGATGAAAGGGTCCTTGACAAAAACAAACAAACAAAACTGTATACACACGTTTATACTACAACACCAACTAGATATTACTATTACCTAAACTACTGAATACCTATGATCTACCCTGAAGTAAACTAGAATAACCAATTATGGAAAATAAATTAGATTCTAAGAAACATTTAAAAAATTTGCTCTTGGTGACTCCACAAAAATGCAGATCTCTTAATTGTTTAATAGTTTATTCATTATAAATATTACTTTGTTAAATGTAGACAAACAACTGAAATATTATAACATCAAAATAAGAATGTAATAACAGTTTATTAATCAAAGTACTCCTAGATAGTTTTCTAGAGCCATGTTTTGGGAAGATATTCTAATCAGCCATGAACCAGAGCAATATTTCAATTTGCAATGGAGTTTGAATATCTTAATGACCTTTTCTATTAAGATATCATTTTAAATGTTATCATTAGTTTTCAATGATGTATTATAATCAGGCAAAATTCCAAAAGCAATACTGTGGATATCAATGAATAATAAAGTTTTGGAGATGTGTTATAGCTGTTTCTCTCCAGTCATATTAAGAAGCAAGAAAAATTGGTGATAATATATTTGCCAGTGATTGATATTGATCCTGATGATAATTGAATAAATTACCTTGCGATGGTCTGTAGTAGTAGACAGATAGTCTATGGCTTCTTGACATCTCAAAATCTATATAGGAAATCAAAACTAGAAGTCAATGTTCTTTGATCATGCAACTAAAGTATAAATTAAATTGTGTTCAGAAGTGTATTAAAAGCAGATAATGTCAAATGACGGCATTCCTATGAATACAACGCTCTCTAATTACTTAGTATGTTGACTTTACCTGTCACAAGGATAACTGAAAGATTACAATCACATTTGGTAGGATTAGTTAAGTGTCAGGAAACACTGTCCTAGAATCACATGTCTCAAATGAGACCAATAGAGTTTCATAAATAAGAAGTTCACTATTCCAATTGATTGATTTTCTTCTTTTATTTTAGTGACCACAGTTGCAGAAGTTTTAATTACCCATATTACTCAAGTAATTGTAATTATCATCATTTATGCTTGAAATATCCTTTTCTACTTTTTATTCCTACTTATCTGCACACTGATACCACGTTCTCTTTACTTACTTCTATGTCCTATAAACAATTTATTTTGTTTACTATGAACCTTTTTGCTTGTATGTAACGTTTCCAAAAGTATACTGTTGCTTTGGGTATATGTACTGTTTTATATTTATATAAATGACATTATTTACATATTTTTTTCTTACCACTCTTTAGATAGCAAAGGCTATGTTAATAATATTTTTTCATTTTTCTGCACTGATATTTAATCTATGGGTTCCAGTTGCTGTCAAATACTTCATGCTATAGAAATCCCTTCCATTTTGCCTACTTATCATCCCACTGGAGGACATCAATATTGCATCCAAAACTTACTACCACAAATAACACCTCAGTGAACATCTTGTACATATTTCCTTATTGACTTGTATGTGCATTTCTTTCAAAGTTGTGGTTCATACTGTCTATGTGTTATTAATTTGCATAAATGATATGAGAGAGTTTTCCAAAGTGGCCACAACACTCTATGTTCTACCAGGGCACTTGGGCATTACAGTATCATCATTAATCAATGATGGAATGAGACTGCTGGTAAAACAAAAGTTCTCAATTCTGTAAATTTGCTACTAATGAACTACACTATCCTCTTGTTGATTTTCAGGAGTTCTTCATATATTCTGGATATTAGTGTCTTGGTTAAAATTAGATAATGCAAATATCTCCTTTCATTCTTACACTTGAGCAATAATTTTTTCCATGATATTTTTATTTGAATAAAAATTTGAGTTTCTATGTAATCAAAACATATCAATTTTTTGATTTACAATTTAGCTTTTAAATGATTTTTTTAAAGAAATCTTTCCTTGTCTTAGATCATAAAGTTATTATTATCTTCTTTCTTCTATTTACCTTAAAATTTACCTTTTACTTTTAAACCTTAATTGATCCAGTTCTGCATTTGTTAAGCAGGGATAACATTTTGTTTTACTACATAGAGTAAACAACTTCTTCAAAATTAACCTACTAGATAATCTGTCCTCTCCCTGTTGATGTATGAATCCAACTTTACCATATATTAATATATAACTTGTGTATGGATATTTCATATAGTATGTCTGCGTTTACACCATAATAGCACTGTTTTTAATTCTATAATTTTATAATATACATTAAATCTGATAGGGAAAAGTCATATTTTACTATTCTTTATTAAGATTGATTTAGCTATTTATGGAATTTTATTTCTCCATATACATTTTAGAATAAGATTATCACTATCAAAATACCAATTGGATATTTTCATATGGATTTTAAAGACATTGCAATGTAATCCTGATTTCTAATGAAAATAGCTGACATGTTAGAATCCCTGCTCTCATAGATCAAAAATCAAATAAAATTCCACAATTCTTAAAATTTATGTAAATAGCAGTTCTCTAAAAATATGTCCAATAAGATAAGATGTTCAACTTAATGATAAACCAAAACATATAAATAAGTATAACCCTGTAAGAAATTATTTTTTATTTCCATATTGGAAAAGATTCATAAGCTTGATCATATCAAGTATAGATGAAAGTATTGGGAAATGGATGGATATTCTCAAGTGTGTTACTGGGGTAATACATTGAGTCAAAATTCCAGGAGAACATTTTATTAACATTAAAAATATTAAAAATGTTAGTAATAATATTTAATCTAGAATTCGTACTGTTGGGAATTTAAAAAGGTATGAGCAATGAGCAATGAAGTATACAAAACATATGTAGAAGAATGCACATCACAGAGAAGACTGGCATAAATCTGAATACCATCAATAAAAAACTGTTCAAATATACTATTATACAGATCACATACTGAGATATTATATAACAATTTACTGGCAATTCACTATACTCTATTTCTGACTTGGGAAATATTTTGTCAACCTTCTGTTCTTTCATCTACCATATAATTATTTATGTAATATAACAGATGTGAATGTTTTGTATGAAATGATATCTAAATTTCTGGCTCATAAGAAGCAGGTTTCATAGACTACATACAATTGTTTCTCAAATATATATACTTGAATATACGTAACAACTGGAATTACTAATTATTAGAAGGTTATACCTAGAAAGGAATACTTTCTTTTATCCAATTTAATTTTTTATTTTAAGAATGTTTATTTTTAGAATCCCAAAATGCAATAAAGCAATTTTATTGTGAAAACAGGACACAGACTCATTCCAAAGAAAGTATTTTGAATGACTACACAAACTATTCTTTTTTAAAAATCATGCTCCTATATATACTATATAAAAAGTAGGTCTCAAACAGTTTATGTTCTTGACACTAATATGTAAAATTAGTTATCTGAAAATCTACAATATATATTGCTTTTGTTATATAAGTCATCTATGATAATTTCAAGAAGAACTGGAGATGACTAATATTATCTAAGAAAAATCCTATTATAGTAAAAAAAATCAATACATTGGAATTTGATAATAATTCTGTCACATATCCATTTAATTAGTTACAGTGATTGGGCAATGAAATTTAATTCAGAGTTTCCTGATGCTTAGGACTTAAAATACAATTAAAAATTCTCTGGAACCCTGTCTTATATGCTTATCACATAAGTCTCATACAATAGGTAATGAGTAACAAAATAATCTTTGTTTTCACATTTTATTTTTGATGAAACAAATATTCATCATAAGAACTTTTCTTATAACAGTAAGTTGAATTTAGTGAAGGATTTGAGTTACAAATGAGACAGCATTTCTACAGGGAGATTAGATACCTGACTTACATTACTTTATTTATTTATTTATTTATTGTTATATATATTGGTGTGACATTGGTTGGTAATAATTACATAGTTTCCAAGTATACAATTCTATATTACATCATCTATGTATTGTATTATGTGCTCACCATCCAGAATCAGTTCTGCTTCCATTACCATATATTTGAATGACACCCCACCCCTGACATCTTCCCCTTTATCCTCAGGTAACATTACTTTTTGATAATGTATCTTAATGTGAGAATAAAGCACAAGGAGGCCAAATAAAATTATAGTGAGCATGTCCCTTAAATTCTTTTTTTTAAACATTGAATACCTCAAAGTGGGGTTTTGTTCAATGTTAAATCAAAATCACTTTATGGTTGAATTTTCTGAGCAATGTTTGACATGCTAATGTTCTGTCATTTAATTTTTGCTCATTAAAAAAGTTCTATGGAGATTATTTGTTTAAAAAGATCCTATTATTCTTAGCACAGTTGCTGGTAAACTGTTTTCTCTCGGCATAAGATTTAGAAAGAAGGAATATTTTATAGTGGAAAGAACTGATTGTGGTATTAGAATAAATGACATCCCTGGCTCTGCCATTTACCAGCTAAATGAGCCTCACTTTTCTCATCTATCAAATTAGAATGTAGTCATGCTTGCAAGTTTACAGTAAAAATTAGATGAGATGATAGAGGTGAGAGGGAAGAATAAGTTGCACCATTTAAGGAAATTGTTTTAGTATTATCATGCCTACTTTATGATGCTAAAACCATATCATCACTATACATATTTGCATTCATTTTAATTTTCTTGGCAAAGAAATGCAATCACCATGAAAAAGACAACTTCGCCAATTCAATATTAATTTTCTCCTTAGTAACAGAAAACTTTGGTTGTATTTAGAATGACAATGGTCTGAGGCTTAAAACTGAAATTTCTAGCTTCCATTGTAGTTAGGGATAGTCCTGTAACTCCTAGTTTTGGCTGAATTAATAAAATGTTAGTTTAACTTAAAGAAAACATTGTAGATAGGTTTCTGTTATATATGGATGAACACAATATCTAACTATTACAAATTTGGTTAATCAGAGTTCAGTTTTATAAGTACCAATAACATTCTGTAGAGTATAGTGGAATGGCATTGGGAGACAAGATCGACTCACTGCAGTGTGAAGCTGACGGACTCTTGACAAACATCAATGAAATGTTTGGTCAAATTTTTTTTTCTTAAATTTATTGGGGTGACATTAATTAATAAAGTTAAATAAAGGGTGCTGGGATGAATTACAGGCCCAGGGTCCAAGGATTGAATCCTGGTCCAGCCTATGCTGAGTCTTATGCTGAACTGGGGTGAACTCTCAGTTCGGTTCTCATTGAGGCAAGCTTACCATATGGAAGGCCCCTGGCTAGGCTCCCACCCTCAGTGTGCTTCCCATGTGGGAGGCCAGGGGGGTTGTGCTCTCCAAGCAGAAGACCCCCAGACTGTTTCCTGCCTTGCACAGCCCCGCACCCATCTGTGGAGTGAAACTATATTGAAAGCTGATCATGTACAACTATGGACACTGTTCTGGGCCCTCCTCCTTCTCTCTATCTCTCTCTGTAAAAAACAATAAAAAAATAAAGAAAAATTAAATTAAATAGGTTCCAAGTGTATAATTCTGTAATAGAACATCTGTATATTGCTTTGTGTGTTCACTACCCAAAGTCAAATATCCTCACCTTATATTTGAACCATACATTTGAACCTTTCATCACCATATATGTGAACCACTTTATCCTATTATAACCCCCTCCCTCCCTCCCTCCCGATCCCCTTTGCCCTTTGGTAACCACTACATTGTTGTTCTGGGTCTATGAGTTTTGGTTTGTTTGTCTGTCTTACTTACTTTGTTGCTTTATGTTTTTATACAGTACATATGAATGAAATCATATGATTCTTGATTTTTTTTTCATCTGACATATTTTGCTTAATATGATATTCTCAAGATCCATTCATATTGTCACAATTTTTTTGTGCTTGGGATGAAGACCATGTGATATCTGAGGTTTTAAAGAGGAAAAATGGAAGAAAAAAAATATAGAATATTGGATGCTTTATGATGTTTTCTGAGTCTTGTGAGAAAGAGGAGAGCTAGAAATGGAATGAAATGATTCTGTCCTAAGTTGCTCTCTACTTGTGATCCACAATCCAAATTGACTGAGAGTTCTATTATTTGTAGTTTCCAGGGTTTAAAAGACCACAAATTGCAATGGTTATTATGGTGGTTTCGAAACTGCAACCTTAACAGGAAGTAATAATTGAGCAGCGTGTTTTCCCCAACTACTTTCCTTTAAAGTGTTATCCACTAAACAAGAGCAGAAGCCCACAACAAAAGGCCTATTATTCCAAATTGCTTTAAGGCAGCAGCAGGCAAAGCCAAATTGCTTTCAGAACTTTGAGCTAAAGGCCAGGGGATGAACAGCATTGAGTCCAGTAGAAAAAGAATGGAGTCTTCAGCCTTACAGATTATATTTCAGACAAAACATTTGACTATGGTTACATATAGTTTACCAAAAACATATAGTTCACCAAAAACATATACCGTAGTTCTTTTCTGTACAAGATTATAAATCCTCACTGGTGAACTCAGGTTCTTTCCAGTGAAAAATATATGGGTAGAAGCGATATGTCATTACAGGGCAAGGCCAGCATGTGGTTCATAATCTCTC
>PVKE010006610.1:0-53701 GCA_004027555.1 Craseonycteris thonglongyai | reverse complement strand
AAAAAAAAAAAAAAAAAAAAAAAAAAAAAGGAATGAAAGTAAAGAGATGGAAAATGATATTTCATGAAAATGAAAACAAACAAAGCTGGGGTAGCAATACTTATCCCAGACAAAACAGACTTTAAAACAAAGGCAACAATAAGAGGCAAAGAAGGACCAGAAATATAAGTTCTCGGTATTTATTTGAAGAAACCCAAAATGCTACTTAGAGGGAACATGTGCATCCATATGCAACACTGTTTATAATGACCAAGATGGTGAGGCAGCCTGGATGTCCATGAATGGATGACTGGATGGAGTAGGCGGTACATGTACACAATGGAATATTGCCTGGCTGTGGAAGGGAATGGGTTCTTCCCATCTGGGGCAGCATGTATGGATCTGGGAGGTATTGTGCTAACTGGAATATGTCAGATAGAAGAAGACAGATGCAATGTGATTTCGCTTATAAATGGAACCCAAAGAACAAAATAAACAAGCAAATAAAACAGAAACTCATAGATACAGAGAACATTGTGATGGTTGTCAGATGGGAGAGAGGTTGGGGATGAGTGAAAAAGGGGTTAAGAAGTACAAATGGGTTTTTACACAGTAGTCATAGAAATGTAAGGCACAGCATAAGGAATATAGTCAATAATATTGTAATAACTATGTATGGTGTCAGATGGGTACTAGATTTATCAGGGTGATAACAGGGTGGGGGGTTAGAGGGACAGGGTACAAAAGGTCAAAGAATTAAGAAGTACAAATTGGTAGTTACAAAATTATCATAGGGATGTAAAGTAAAGCACAGAGAATATAGTCAATAACATGGTCATAATTATGCATGGTGCTGTACCTGAAATTAATATAAAATAATAATATTCAATGTCAAAATAGTGAGAAGAAACTAAGAAAAAAAGAATGCCAACATAGCTAAAACTTCGTGATTTGAAAACACACACGCGTGTGTGCTTGCGTGCTCGTGTGTGTGTTTAGCTTAGCTTACTGTCTACTTGGTCCTCTTAAACCACAGTATACCAGTGTATTCTGTCAAGTGTCTAGCTTCAAGTCTTAGAGTTTTATCAGTTAAGAACAAAACCCAGAGAGTCTCTCTCCCTTTTTTTTAATCTTAAGTATAAAAAAAGAGCTTTTGTTTGTATTGTTTTCACGGCTGACTAGATTCTGATCAGTCTCCAAACTCATATTACTTTCGGTCTGAAATCAAGACTAGAAAATGTCAAGTCCTAGAATTTCGTTTTCCTAGAAGAAACTCGCAGACAGTGGACAGCAGAATGAAAGTCAGAATGGACTCACTTAGGTTTTTGTTCTCTCTGTTCTAACTTTGCACCATAAATAAGATACTTAATGCTTGTCATGGGGGTCTGCAGGACCCAGTGTTTATTGTGAGCTGTGAAAAAAGTGTGAAAACGGAACACCTGCCATCAGAGGTAGGAACTCTGCCTTGACCGTCAACTACCATGTAACCCATTGCAGGTCGAACCAGAGAAAATGACTGATATCTGACCTTTCTGTGATCTAACATAATGAATGTTCCGGCTGGCTTTGTCCATGACACTCAGCCACACCCCTCTAAGAATGTCACAGAAATCTGCAGAGAATAAGCAAGAGACTGTATGAGAAGTTCTTAAATGCTTTCAAAGGGGCGTTTCTTGCCATATAAGTGATGGGTGGTCACACTTTGCTTTCATCCTGACAGGTTTGCTCATTAAGAGAATCCAACACTTTTATTCTCAACGAGTGGAGTGCCTGGCCAGAGTAAGAGATTTCCTGACATTTTTTAATAAGTAGTTTATTTTTTTCTCTTTCTGTATCCAATATACAATTCAAAGATTTTAAAAGAAAAAATGTTATGTTATTTCTGCAAGTTCCATCATATTCTGTTTGGTCTTTTGAACAGAACCACATTAAGAAAGTGGTTTCTGCTCTAATTTTCTACAAAGAAGGTGAGTGTTAAATGTGAAAAAAAATCACAAATGTGAATAATTCCTCTGTGAATTCAGAACTCAACCAAATTCTGATTTTTCTAACTTTTTTTTACCAAATTAAATTTGGAGTCTAACATTAATAATATATTAAGAACACATTCTTAATATAATAAAATACATTCATTTTTTAAAAGATTTATTTTATTGATTTTTGACAGAGAGAAACAGTGACAGAGAGAGACAGAGAGAAGGGGGAAGGTGCCCAGAGCAGTCTCCATAGTTGACAGCATTAGTTTTCCAGATAGTTTCACTCCACAGGTGGGCACAGGGCTGCGAAGGGCAGGAACTGGGTGGGGAGCCTCCCACATAGGTCCCGGCAAGAACTGAACTGGGGGCACTCCCCAGCTCAGCATGTGGGTCCGCATGGGCCGGGGCCGGGATTCGATCCTCGGTCCCCGGGGCTTCAAAGCGAGTGCTTAACCCGATGAGCCATCCCAGCTTTCCCATAAAATATATATATATTTTTTTAATTTTTATTGTTTTTGAGAGAGAGAGAGAGAGAGAGAGAGAGAGAGATACAGAGAAAGAGAGAGAACGGAACTGGGGAAACTCCCCAGTTCAGCATATGGGTCCACACGGGCTGGGGCCAGGATTCAATCCTCGGTCCCCAGCGCTGCAAAGTGAGTGCCTAACCCACTGAGCCATCCCGGCTTCCCCAAAATATATTCTTAATATATTATATTAAGAAATTTAATTATATTATATTCAGAATTATATTAAGAATATATCCTTAATATATTCCATTAAAAGGTAATCTCGTATTACCTTATAATATTTATAAGCTAAATTAGACTGTGCATTTTTTGTGCCTTTATATATATATTATATATAATATATAATGAAAAACAAGGACCTATATATATATATATATATATATATAAAATTTCTTCCTTTATTTTTTAATTTTAAATTAAAAAATTAAAAATAGCTTTATTGAGGTATATGTAATATGCATAATTAAAGAGTTCAATTTGATGTTTTGACATGTATAAGCTAGCGAAGCCATCACCACAATGAAAACAATCACTTTATCTGCTACCCCAAAAGATTGCACCTACTTCTTCTTTAAATTGAGATATAATTGACATATCACATGTATTCATTTCAGGTATACAACATAGTGATTTGATACTTGTACAAACTGCAAAAATAATCACCACAATAAGTTTAGGTAACATCTATCACCAAACAATTACAATATTTTTTCCTCTGATAACAACTTTTAAGATCATTCTCTTAGCAACTTTCAAATATACAGCACAGGGCCCAGCCAGGGGCAGGCTTTCCGTGTAGGAGACCCCCAGCCCCCAAGGCTGTGCCTCCAAGGCCGAGGCCCCCAGCCGGCTCCTGCACTGCACAAACCCACGTCCGCCTGTGGAGTGAAACTAGAGCAAAAACTAATGATGTGCAACTATGAAGACTGCTCTTGGCTCTTCCCCACTTCTCTCTCTCTGTCAATAAATAAATAAATACATAAAAAAATATATGCAGCACAGTATTGTTAACGGCAGTATGACAGTTACTCTAATGGTTGGTTCAGTTGCCAGGTTCAAGCCAGAAGTAGATGATCGTGAGTTTTCTGCATAAGACGGTTTCTAGAAATGACAAGTGATTTGATTTAGTACTGCATTTTCAAAATTTGCTCTGAAATTCCACTGACTTATTTAAGGAGTTCTTTCTTAGTGGCTTTCAAATGATGACTGGACAGCCTCACTGTCCAAAAGGAGAAGGTTTCGACCCTTAAAGACAGCCAAGGTGCGTCCTAGAAGGTGGCTCCAAGTGCATCGATGGCAGTGGAAAATCAACGCCAAACAAGGACGTTCCTGTTGAGTGGAGCCTCAGATAAAGAGTGAGCGCGCTTTGGGTTTTATAGAACTCGATAAGCTCATAGTTTCATTGTGATTTTCTCCTCTTTACCCTGCACATGTGTCTAGAACTGTCCTCTAAAGATTTTGAGGGGAGATGTGGATGACTAATATGCATAAGGATATTCATTGTCACTATGGGTGTTAAATGTATTAAGCAGAATTGGGCATACAAAGTGTTCAGAGGGATAAAGAGCAAACAAAAGTTTTATTTCAAAAAAACAAAAAACTTAGGCTTCTCCTATCTGGACAAACAAGGGGTCCTAGGGAAAGTAATTATAGCATAATAGATTTGATACTTTTTCTTTTTTAATTTACTTTTTAACTATAGTAAAATATGCATAATATAAAACTTACCACTTTAACCATTTTAAGTGTAAAGTTCAGTGGGACTGAGGACATTCACATGGTACAGCCATCACCACCATCCGTCTCCAGAACTTTTTTTACCTTGTGGAACTCTGTCCCCATGAAACACTAACTACTTTTCCCCTCTTCCCTCAGTCCCTGGCAACCATCCTTCTACTTTGTCTCTGTGAATTTGACTACTCTCAGTACCTTGTCTGAGTGGAATCATAGTACAGTATTTGTCCTTTTGGGACTGCTCATTCACTTAGTATATGTCTCCTAGGTTCATCCATGTTGTGGCATGTGCCAATATATGATTTAGTTTATGAAAAATTCTATGATTCCAGAAATAGGTGTCAAATCCAAAGCTCTAAGGCAAGCTTGTCCACCCACGAGCCATACGTGGTCCAGGACGGCTTTGAATGTGGCCCAACACAAATTCGTAAGCTTTCTTAAAATATTGTAAGATTTTGGAGGGGATTTTTTTTTTTTTCTGCTCATCAGCTATCGTTACGGGTAGTGTATTTTATGTGTGGCCCAGGGAAGTCAGAAAGTTGGACACCCTTGGTCTAAGCCAACCATGAGTGACAAACACTGAAGTGTCTCTTTCATTCATCAAAGGTTTATGAGCCATGACCGACCAATTGTGTCACCACTGGATGGTGACTTGCCCCCATTTCTTCTCCCAGTAACGATGCCTAAGAGCAGAATGTTCTGGACATGCAAGGCAGAACACATAAAGATGCCTACATAAGACACCTGCTCTACCCACCCGTCTCCTGTGGTGGGCATGCACTGTTCCCATTGTGGCTCCACTGTGGGGACAGCCAAAGCTTGTTGAAACCTTCAAGACAAGCAGGCCCTCTAAGCTGTGGCTGGAGTGCGGGAGTGATTAGAACAGTCCCAGCCATTGCTTCCTGAGTGTGGTAACTGCCTCCGCAGCAGATAGCCGACCTCCTGCACCATTCAGCTCCCTCACAAATGAGGCACTGCATTCTTATTTTTCTATAACACACTAGTCTCCAGCAAATGCCAGCCCCTCCCACACAATTATCGGGGTTGGCCAAAAGAAAAAAAAAAAAGAGCCCATCTGAAAGTCACAGAAGAGGCAACGCTGAAACAAGAGCTGATCGCCTGGCCCCGGTCAGAAGAGTGAACTTGAGGACGCGGCCGACTGGAGGACACTCAGGTGTAAGGTGGGCTCTTCTCATACTGCCTCGTCCTAGTAGCTCTCCAGTTACCGGCTCTGGATCGGAGAGGACCTGGGCCATCACTCATGGAAGATCATGCCAGAGAAGAGGTAAGAATAACCTACACAGGGTTAACAAAATCCCGACTTCCAAACTGACTCACAAACAGCGGGCACACATTCCGCACACTCCCTTGAGTACATATACTATGATTTACTTTTAGACACCTGAGTGAGACCTTTTCACAACAGACACTGTACTCCTCCTCTGGTGAATCCACGAAGCAGGGATAAGGGGGAAAATAGTATTCTTGCATCATCCGCAAGATTCTGACGTGGGTCAAGTTCACGTTCGCAGTGGAGCCTCTTGGCTGCAGAGCAGAGCAGCTTCACTAGCTGGCTGTGGGATTTGTTTCCCTGTGCCTCATGCGTTAGTTCCCCTGAATTTAACTATAACAGAAGGTTTTTCCCCCTTAAGATCCCCAAGGTCTGCAGTCCTGGGGTGACTGTCTTACGTTGCTCTCCGATAGTCTAGTCTTTCTCTGCACAACAAGCCAGCAGACTCACTCACTTCCTAAACACACAATTACCTCTCACTTGCCAACTTTCCCCAGCCTTACTTTTGCCCTAAGGTTTTTCTAGCTACCTGTACTATTTTAGTGCTTACCAAACTTTCTGGCTTCCCGCTCAAAAGCAGCAAACTTTAATTTAGAAGAGGCGTGTAACCTAAAAGACATAACTGCTATTTCTGTGTCAACAGCAACTGTCTACCTCTAGCCACTTGCTCTCACCTTGCTGAGCTGTCCCGTGGCTATGTAGAGTTTGTTACCGTATCCTAGCTACCACCCAGAGATCTGGAGAAACAGAGGAGGTCCAAGATAACTTTACACTTTCTACACGTCCAAATGCGGCCACGTGGCCTTGGGTGGCCGTGTCAGGATCGATCACTCCTTCAGGGCTTGAAGATTCAGAATCGGTTTTTGGCACACTCTTCAGCCCTTTAAGGATGATTTATGTTTGGTTTGAGTTTGAGAGTCATTTCTGTCTTCTGTGCTCCATCCTCTCTTCTTTGTATGTAACAAGCTCTTTGTCTGGGTCTGAGAATTCTAGTGTTTCTAGGACCATTTTTCAGGAAGGACTGGGGGCACAGGATTGGTATCAATTTACTACTTAAAAATGTTCCCCTCAGGGAGAGAAACTGCTTACCAACTTATCCTATTATCAACTCCTTCCTGCTCTTCTGTTCCTGTTTACCTAAGCATGCAAGGGAGGGCGGGGGTAGCGCTTTCCTTACAACTGAACTTCCAGAGGAGGCTTTAGAAAGATATCACTTAACATCCAGATGAATGGTGTTGATGGAGACATGCTTTCCAGTAACTCCGTCATTTTGTTATTTTGGCAAAGAACACACACAAGGACCATTGTGCCTTTTATTTCATGACTGAATATGCTGAAAGTCTGATGTGGGTGATTAAGTGGGGTGTCTTTCTATCCTACACCTGAAGCCACCATCCTGAGGTCTGAAGGCTTCACTGCTGGCAGAAGAAAATATGGTGGGTTTTGTTTAACTTTTCTGGTTTCAATAAGAAAGGATAAGAAAAGAAGACAGTATACAGCAATCAAACAAAATGGTGTGTGTGTGTATTTAGGGGGATGTGTCCAGGAAGCGTTATCTCAGGAGTTTCTGGTAAGTCGTTGTGCTTCCTCCAGCCCTTATTATATGGTGCCATAAATTTACAGGCCCTTTTGAACCTCCTACACAAAGGCCTGGGTTGACAATGGCTTGAGAGAAAGGTCCCCTGGGTCCAGCCCTAGAAGGGACACAGGGGTGCTGTTCCCCTTGGATTCCAATCCACTGAGGGAGCCAGGCAGAGCCTAATATGACTCTCCCGACACTGGGCTCTGTGGGGGTGACTTTATGGTCCTATGACACTGGCCAGTGACCCTAGGTGCAAAGTGACATGGCATTGTCCGACGGGGATTAATTACCTCGGCACGGCAAAGCTCGGCCACAGAGAATCCCCCGCAGGCTTTTCACCAACTAAAAGACCCAGTAAAACTTTTCCAGACACCAAACCCTAACCTTGTGTCTTTTGGTAAATCATGTGCAGAGCACCATCTCAAACTGCTAGCAAGTAGTTATGGTGTTAAACATTTAAAGACTGTCACAAAAGTCTCTAAGACTATTACTTCCATGATTCAAGTGTTTCAGCAGCCATTCCCAGTGCTTGCCTTTAGCTGTCCATACAAGCATGCCCTGACACTCCTCCTACACGGAATAATAGGGAAAGAGCAACACAGAAGACTCTCTGTTAACTGGAACAGTTGCTTGAGATTTTGCCAGTTGCTTGAGTGAGATGGTTGCTAAAGTTCCAGTTAACTGAGAGCCTACTTAATTTACCCAGCATCTACCAATAGCCATGGATGCCAGTTAACCGAGAGTCTACTATATTTACAACTCTGTGTACATGTGTTCCCTGCAACAGAGTCTGGACGATGACAAGTGGACAAGGTGTATTTAATCGTCACATTTAAGTGCTTTTGAGTCATTCAGCTTTTTAGAGGATTTCTTTTTAAGTTAGTTCACAGGTGGGCAATGATAGTTCCAGAGTAAATGACAAAGCCTAGATAAGCAACTGATGACCGTTTCTCGGTCTCTTTCTGTTAGAGACCGACTTTATGTCAGCCAATGCAACGCATCTGAGAGAGACCACGTGTGCTTGACACACCATGAAATGTACCACTAAGGTGAAATCTGCTAAGAATGCATCTCAATTTGGGTGTTTTCCCAGGGGAGTCTTGTAGGTTGTCTTGTAATGTGAAGGGCGCTGCTCTTAGGGAGAGAAGGGGGCCTGTAAACCTCTAGAAGCACAGTTGACAAGTGAAAAAATATTTAGTGCACTATTTTCATCCCTATTGGGGGGTGAGGAGAAAAAGAGGTAAACATGTAGTCACCTCAAAATGAATGATTATGTGGCCAGTAAAGAAAACAAGAGATCACTGAAGGAAAAAGGAGGCAGTTAATGGTTTTGGAAATGAAATTGCCTTCACTGGCTATGCAGCTGCCCCCGTGCAGGACGACATCCCCACTGGAGGAGAAAGAGGGAACCTTCGGGACCGGCAGACTTCAGTGAAGAGAAGCAGCAAATCTGATCTGTGCGTGGCTAAGTGAGCAAGGGTCCCGACGAAGCAGGGTGGTGTAGTCACTGAGCCACTTCTGCGCAGGGCGAGCCTTTCCTTTTAGCTGTCCTTTGGACCCAGCACAACCATGGCAGGGGCCACATCAGCGCAGGGACAGACTGGCCATGGAAGGGTCTGTGCTTTGTGCCCAGTCTTCCTGACACTCTTAGGATAAAGAGAGTTTCTCCTACTCACCACGTGCTTTCAAACAGCCACCACTCCTTATGAGACCCCTTGAAAGACGACTGTCAAAAAGTCATAAGGCTTTTGAATGTGCTTCTTTAAGTTTTATATTCACTCTATTCTGTGGAGGAGAAACACTTCAGACCACATCATGGCACCTTTCTGTGATAAAGCGGTAGTAATTATCAGGAAGAAAATAGTTTACTGGGAGGTGACTTATAAAGCATGTTAGTGATCTGTTCAGAGAAAAAGGCTTAGTCATCTCCCTCCTCTGCTCTCCCCATCATCCCACTCCCCTCCCCACCAAAAACAAACAAACAAACAAAACAGGACTAAAAGCAAGCAAACAAAATAACACCTCAAAGAGGAGATAAAAGAAGAGAGGCGCTTTCAGGCCTGTGAGCTGTCCCCCCCGTAAGATAACAGTAGCACACGCGTGCGAATGTTATTTCTACATTTGGGGAAAATGCGATGATGATTCGCAGACCCAAGGAGTTTGGAGTCTCTCATCAGTTTCGGTTGCAGGTTATCTTCTCAAAGCCCCACTCTTAGCTTTATGGCAAATCCATGCTTTATTACCTAAGGTTCTCTTTTCCTTTTTAAAAAACTGAACTCCATCCCACTGTTTTAAAAATCTGGCTTATTTCAAAGAACCTATCATAGTTTACATCATGCTATGGAAGACATCGAACAACAGAAAATTATCCAAATATTGCCAAGGTTCTGTAATCAGTGATTTAATAACCTGGAAAGGGAAATAAATACCTGCCAACCAGGTACATGAGCGGTTCTGGGTGAAGGAACACAGGTTTAGTTTACCAAACAGTGCTGTGTTTTGAAAATATATCCATCTTCTCTCTGTCTTTTCCCTTTGGACTTCACACCCCAAACTCAGTTGCAAAGGCCAGATTTCTCCTTCACAAAGGCTGTAAGGTAGGCAAGTCCTGAACGTATTTCTGCTCCCATCTTCTCCTTTGGAGTTTGGGGAGGGAAAGCATTCTAGTTCTACTTTAGAACGTATCCTCTCCCTTTGTGTGATGGTAAACGAGGCAACAAATTCAGAGTCCCGACCGCAAAGGACTCTCCCCTCTTATAATATTAAATGTAAATCGACAGATAGCCCACAAACTATGATTAACATGATTTGTATAGGAAATGATTACAGGTTATGAGGTTACATATTTGATAGATGAGGGAAGTGGGCCTAATAGCAATACTGTTTGCTAGTTATTAGATTACTGTGACTTCAGTGTTATCCTCTATTTGGATCCCATGCAGTGACATGTCCCATAATAGTGCCAGCGCTATAACATATCATAGGGCACATTAAAAGCTTTTTGGTTTGACCACAGCTCACTCTGATGATCCAAAGTGCAAATTGCAGGACGCACTTTACTGAAGATAATAGCTCATCTAACACAACAACTCTTCTCCCTAATGCGGCTCTTCACATCTGGGCCTGTTCAGTCTAATTGTGACCATGCCTGGGAAGGATGGTTCCTCTCCCTGCAGATACACACACCTGTCAACCAGACAAGGCTGCCATCCCTTAGTGAAGAGGCTGCTTTCATGGCCATGTGGATATGCACCCCTGAAGAGATGCTGGTCTTTGGGGCTGAGGACTGGGAGTGGTCAGGGGACGTTGGGGCTGTTCCCACCATGCACCCTCATCCCCCCGGGGCGAGACTTCCTCCTCCCAGGGAGCACCTCCATAGTACTCAGATCACCCTGATGTTTTTCCCTCAGGTGAAATCAACTCACACAAAAGGCATGGTGTTTGCATGTTTTCTTTGACCAGAAAATGATTTTTCACCCAAAGTCAATACTTGTTTTTCAAGGTACACAGTTTCACTGGTATCGATGTTACGACGCGAACCCAAAGATCAAATCCATGCCACTAGACACTGCCTCCATGGCCGGGTTCCGAACTCAGCATTTGGGAGGCACTGCTTTGCTCTCTGGGTAGGCAGTTGGGGTCCTTCTGGTTGCACTTGAACACACTGTCACCTTCCTGCCACCCCCAGAGGATGTACATGTTGGTGCAAAGGGGAATCTAATAAACTCAAATGGCTGTCCTGTCATTTAGAGGGACAGGTGTGCTTCCGCTGGGAAGCCGCAGAACTTCTGCACTAACCTGGAGCAAATTGCATCTGTTCTGTTGCTTCTACACTGAGGTGTTCACTCACTTCCTGCATTTACCTCATTCCAGCCTTTCTGGGTTCCTCCTCCTCTGGGCTCCCGGAAAGGGAGGGGTGGGCAGGCAGGCCCAGCAGGAGTCACTTGCCAGCTCTGCCCTCGGGGCTCCGGGGAAGATGGGGAGACAGATGTGTAACTACGGGAGATGGATAGGCTACAGAGATGCCAGGGGGCCAGGGGTTGGTCACGCCCGGAAGGGCGCAGTGAATGGGACTGTCTCCACCCCTTCAGAAGCCAGCTGCCTCAAAAAGGCAGGACACCCATCATTGAAGAAACCCAGGCAGCCTAATCTGGAATTAATGAATGCTTGGAAAGAAAAACAAATCTTTAAAAAAAAAAAAGGGTACCTGATTTATGAAAAGGTGCTGAAAGGCAAGGAAACCGAAATGCCTGCCAGAAGATACCGCTAATTAGTGCCCAGAGAGCCCACACGGAGCACTTACTTACTTATTTTTTGCCTGATGATTAGATTTTAAGAAAGTGATGCTCCTTGGAGGGAGAAGTGGTTGAAGGGGATCAGATATTCCTTAATGGAAGGGAACCGAGCTTAGCGTGGTGACTGCACAAGAGCGCACTCAGAAGTCACATTACAATCTTGTGTGCCTGAGAACCGTATTTTACTAACCAGTGCTACCACATGATATTTTTTTTTTATTTTTACTGTTTTTTGACAGAGAGAGAGACAGAGAGAAGGGGGAGGGCACAGCGCAGTCTCCATAGTTGACATTAGTTTTCCATATAGTTTCACTTCACAGGTGAGCACCGGGCTGCGCAGGGCAGGAACTGGGCCGGGAGCCTCCCACATAGGCCCCGGCAAGAACTGAACTGGGGGCACACCCCAGTCTGCACAGGCCAGGGCAGGGATTCGATCCTCAGTCCCTGGGGCTGCAAAGCGAGCGCTTAACCCACTAAGCCATCCTGGCTTCCCTAAGATATTTTTAAAAGGAGGGCAAGATTCTGCAGCACAGATAAGGAGAAGGAATTTGCAAGGCACTCAGGTTCATTCAGGGAGGAGCTGGGCCCGGTAGTTTTGCTAATAAGGCAGAGAGCCATATTTTGAATGTGGAAGGAATTAGAGAGCCATGTATATAAGGACAGAATTCCAGGAAGACTGGGGAAGGGAGGGGGGGATGGAAGCTGCAAATGACAGTGAACCTTGCCAAGTCTGTGTTGTGAGTCCACCTCAATGCTGAAAGGAGCCCCTGTCCTCTTCATCATGACAGAGCAGGCCCTCCAATAGGGGGAGGGAGGAGGGTAAGCAACCAGAAGCACCCACAGAAGAGACAGCTTGCCTGTGGTTCTCCGACCTGAGCCCAGATCATGGGCTCTTGGCAGCTCTCAGCCTTGCCGCCTCTCTTAGTCTTCTGTTAATTCTGAGACTGGGACTCCATACCCCTCCGTGCTCCATGAGGACCCCTGCACCCTGGCTATGAAGCGCCACCACCCAGGGTGCCGAAGGAAGATGGAGCTCACCTCGGAGGACAGGAGTAGGGCAGCTGGGGCGAGGGGGCTCTCATGTCGTCTACAAACATCCCCTGGTGGCGGCCCTGCCCTCCTCCCAGGCAGGCTTACCCTACGTGCCCTGGATTGTGGAACAGCTATTACATTTAATGAGAAGGTAGTTTCCGAGCTGTGAAGGGCTCTCTTCAAATGAGAAGCGTGCACCAGGCAAGGGAAAGGGCAATGCTCATGGTGTTGCATCCTAAATGAGTGCCCCCCACTTCTGCTCAACTAAAAAAAGACGGGTTAAGTAGTTCTTTTGCATACCCTCAATCGGAGGCATTTGTATTACTAAAAAGAAAGAAAAGAAGAGAGAGAGAGAGAGAATGAAAGACAAATGTAAGTGTATGTGACTGAATGTAATATATATAACGAGATATTCCTTTGACAACATGGATGTGGTCCGATTATAGAAAACGCTGACCTTCCTAGTAGCTGTGGGCCTCCTACTACTAAACGTTGCTCTTTGCACTATTCTTCAAGAAGACACCAGTGGACTGGAGACATGGATAAGCCTAAATCAGTAGATACAGGAGGGTGTTTTTAAATTTCACTCTCAGTAGACAACATAGCGATGACACATTTAAAAATAGAATCTGAATGCCACTTAAGGACTCATTCGGGAAAAGGAAACACGATATGGAAGTGGAAGGGCCCTTGGCTATTAACGAGCCATGCGAGACATGGCTGGGTGATAACAGACTCCAGGGCAAGGGCCATGAACCTTAAAAAGTCCAGGTAACCACTGGTTATGATGAGTGGACAAGTATTTCTACTAGGGATATAGAAATCAGTTATTTCCCATATGAAACATTTATTAATAAAACTGCCTTCCATGTCACAGGAGGAGCAGACAGCACCATACTGTCCTATTTCAGCAGGTCCCAGGCATCGAAATCACCCCCATTACCTGCTTCCTACGCCACCCACTCACCATGTCCCACCCACCCCACTGTCCTAGATGCCACTGGGAAGCAGGAGTCCTGTAGCAGCCAGCAGGGGCTTCCAGCAGGGGCTTCCAGCCGCAAGGTCGTCTACCCAGGAGAATTCACCCCCATCCCACCCGTTAGCTCCACCCCAAGGGACCTATTTCACATTCATCCTCCTCCCTTCCAAGTCTTGTCACGTTATATGCCGGGAGTGTGTGACACTCCCAATTATGAGTTCTTCAAATCACGTGCATCTGGAAGAGGCTTTGGCCTTGAATTAACCCAACCTCTAAGGCCCAAAGCACCAACTCTTCCCCACCCCAAGCGCCACCCCCACCCCTTCATTGCTAGTCAGCCAGCTGTTCTTAACGTTAACGAAGACAAACGATGAACGTGCTATTTCAATATTACTGCTTTCCCCAACTGCTACTATTCTTTTTTAAATAAGTCTTTATTTATTTTTGACAGAGAGAGACAGAGAGAGAGACAGAGACTAAGACAGAGAGAGAACTGAACTGAGGGCACTCCCCAGTTCAGCATATGGGTCCACACGGGCCGGGGCAGGGATTTGATCCACGGTTCCCGGGGCTGCTAAGTGAGCACTTAACCCACTGAGCCATCCCGGCTTCCCCAACCAATTGCTACTATTCTAATGGGGTGGTTTTCTACTCCTCCTCCTGGCAAATACATAACATTTTAATCACATTAGGGCTTATATAACTTCCGTGGGGTAACCTAGAAACCTAACCACAATTTATAATATTATTTCTATGGCAACATGTATTCTAAATGAACTTTATGAATTATAACCAGACTGTACACTGCAGGCAATACTAAAAAACAAACACAGAGCCATTGGAGCAACCTCTCCAAGGTTAGTCCATTTGCTACTGTTTGCACTGTAAACATTTAATGCACAGACAGAACAAACCAGGGAGGCTCATCTAATTCAATTCCAGATGGCATCTCTCTGTGGTCACCAGGCACCTGGTCCAACTCTAATATTATCCTGAGCAGAACGCAGGTACATTTGCTCCCCACCACCAAGGCCTAACAATGTATTCCAACACCAAATACTCATAAATATTTCTGAATTTTCCATATCACTATTTTGTTAAGGCTGAGAACTGGCTATATCATATCAAAGCATTTTTACATTTTGAAAGAAAAATGAATATTCAGAGCACTAGCATTTATGTAGAAATCTTCCTTTTTTCAGAGAATGTAATGATGTTGCCCATGGAAGGGAAAGACAGGGACGGAGGGCGGGAAAGTGAGAGCAGGCGATCCAGATACTAAGGATTTATCGTAATTCCCATCGTTATCCGTAACTTGTATTCTCTGACAAGCAATTTAATTTCACTAAATTTGTTAATGAGTTAACACAACTGAAATGGAACCCATTCACTCCACTCCAAACCAGTGCTTCCAAAGCTGAGTGGTATCACCACCGGCCCCATCCAATCAGTGGCCCAGTCCATTTGATTCTGGGTCGTTTTTTCTCATTCACTTTCCTTCCCGGCCCCCAAACCTGATCTAGACTCTAAGTCACCTCCATCTCTCTGCTGGTCACCACAGCAGCCTCTTAACTGGTTTCCCTGCTTCTGGTTATGAAACCAAAATTATCTTTCAAATCCGGGGGGAATCGGAGCACACCACACCCATTCTAAGACCCCAGCAAAGTTCCTCACGGCTCTCAGGATCCAGGTCCAACTCCCTCCCCTGACTGGCGGGGCCCTTCCTGGTCTGGGTTCTGCTTCCCCTGCCCTCCTGTTCCCTCAGGGTCTTATTCTCTGTTCCAGTCACTCTAAGCACCTGTCCTTCCTCCCCTGGAACTCTCTTGGTTTCCAGAACAGGGACACATGCTTCTCTTTAGGCCTCAGGTCTGGGCTTGAACACAATGCTTCCCTGACCCTCAGGATGGGTTAAAGGTCCGTAAGATAAAATCTCCAACCCTCCGTTGAGATAAATCCTCTTGACACCCTGTTCTTCCTCTGTCTCAGACCTGATCTCATTCTTTGGTAGGTGCCTGCTAGGCTGCCTGACCTTCTAGAGAAATCTCTGTGCAGACAAAGGCTGCATATTAGTCCTTGTTCCTCTCCTGTCACTGTAGCTGGGTCATAGCTGGTATCCAAGAGACAGCTGTTGAACCAACTCATTCATGAAGTCACTCCTGTCCTCTGCATTCCATATGCCCTATGATTTAATAGTGAAAACAATCCAAAGCAGTCTATTGGCACCTGGCAAGTGAGTTATAACTTTCAGTTCATTAAGCAGCCACCATGCTTTGTTTCAGACACCTTAGTATGTCACTGCCATGATTGTCAACAACAGTGAGAAAAGCTTGGTCCCATTTGTATGCCTACATTAGAGAAGGGGCCACTCTCCTCCATACCCATGTCAAACAGCAGCCTATAATTAAAAAAATAATAATACATTTAACCCATCATTTCAATAGCACAGGTTACCTAAATCCAAGTAACTGAATTAAATAAATAAATACTACTACTTAAAAAAGCACAGCCTTAAATTCCTTCAAAGCACAAGAGCAACAAAACAAAAACAAACAAACCCCAGCAGTGGTACTGCTGACACACACGCTGTGAAGTCCAAGTGTTTCAGCATGCTTCAGCTTGCCCCAACCCAGCTCGCTCCCGCTTAAGAAATCCCTTTCACGCAAGTCGCTGAATCAATCCAAGGCAAGAAGAGTCAGCCAGTCAAGGACGTGTAAAGCAAACAGGTGTGGGCACTGCACACCTAGCTCACAGCCCTGCACAATACCACCTTACCTACACACAGCTCTCCAGCCTTTTCAAAGCAGGCTGTTTGCTGTAGCCCTCCAAAAGAAGGCCCTCGGCCCTCTATTCTCATTTCACAGTTGGGAAAGCTCAGGTCCACAGAGGTCAAGTTCTTTGCTCAAGGTCACAGAGCCAGTGGGTGCAGGGACAAAGATCAGATCCAGGGGTCGTGACTGTCAGCAGTGGGTGTTTCTTCTCTCAACCATGCTGTGTCAGAAACCTTGCAGGAGAAACCCGGGGAACTCAGGCACCTCTGAATGAGCAGGAATCATTTCCTCTCTCCTTCTCTGGCCTCTATACAGCAAGGAGACCAGGTGAAACAAGGGAAGCCAGGGTGGTAGAAAACAGAGAACATTTTCTCTCCCATTTCCCCTAAATGTCACTAGCTCTGCACTTCCCAAGAAGACAGTCAATACCGAATATCCTCCTGTGAGACGCTAAGAACAAGCCCTCAACCCAAGGAGGATGGCTGCTCAGAGAGACTGAATGACCTGGCACAGCTGTTCATTCAGCCTATGCATCTTCAAAGTGGGGAAGGTGACCCCCCTCACTGTCAAGGTCATGCCATGGGCCTAGAGCAGGGCCTGGCACCTAGAAAGGTCAATACATGTTGTTTTCCGCTCCCATGTGTTCATTGGGAAGTTGGAGAAGCAAACTTCTTGAACATCATAGAACTCATCAAAAATAATAATAATAAAGCACTCAATTCATTTGAAAGAGTTGGGCACCGTGTGGCGCTGAGAGAACTAGCGTGCAGATTCCGGGCGGCAGAAGTCCCTGGGCAGTTAACAAGCATGAAGGCCAGGGACAGGGCCATATTGAAAGGAGGCGCCTGTGGAGGAAGCGGGAACAACATTCTACAGAACCGACCGCGTGCGAGAATGTTTCCAGCTTCATCCCAAGAAGTACTCCGACGTGTACAAAGATAACTGTACAGAAATGTCTCAGCGCGTTATTTATAACAGAATGAAACAGACGCCACTGAACAGCTAACCACAGAGGATCAGTTAGGTAAATTATGGTATATCCATGTGAGAGAATGCTAGGAAGCCATTCATCATCGCCTTTTAGATGAATACGTAAAAGCAAGGGAAAATGCCTACGATCGCAAATGGGAAGAAGTTACAATTTCGTTTCATAATATATATGTAGGGATGAGAAGAACGTGCACTAAAATGAAATATAGAGTTATCATTAGGTGGTGGGCTTGCACACAATTCTTATTTTCTTCTAGATATTTTTATTTAGTTTCCTTCTTTTTACAATAAAAACAAATTATAACTAGAATAAAATAAAATTATTATTATTTTTTTAAAGAGCGATATCCTCTTCAAAAGCCACAGGTACTCCCAGTAGCTTATGAGTTAATTAAAATTTTTTTAATTTTGATAAAATATACATAACATAAAATTTATCGTTTAAACCACTTTTAAGTGTATAGGTTAGTGGAATTAAGTACATTCACATTAATGTGCAACCATCACCACCATCCTTCTCTGGAACTTTGTCATCCCAAACTGAAACTCTGTCCCCATTAACTCCCCATTGCTTCCTCCCCCTAAACCCTGGTGACAAATATGCCACTTTCTGTCTCTATGAGTTGTGACTACTGTAGGTATATCATCTAAGTGGAAGCATACAATAGTTGTCCTTTTGTGTCTGGCTTCTTTGGCTTAGACTCCAAGGTCTATTGAGGCTGTAGCATACATCACAAAAGGCAGAATAGTCTACTGTACGTATATATCACGTGTGGCTTGATGATGTTAGCTTTCTAAACAGACTTTAATTTTTCAGCAGGTCCACACTTCAAAATGATGATCAGTTCACATCATTGAAGGTCCGTATATCAACTGAAGAATTAAAAACACCAAATAGTACACTTTTAAGGAAAAGGTTGTTTTATACAGAAAATCACTCTCACCTGCCTTACATCCACTAAAATTCACAATATTGAGCTATATATTGCAGCAGGCACGAATAACAGCACTGCACACTGAAATAACGACCGGTGGCCCCCAACTCAGTTATCAGGTACGCCGTTCTGTATGAGCAACTAAGAAGGCTCAGCATGGCACTGAGAATCGTGGCTGCCTCAGACGCAGGGACCCCAGGGAACCTTCTGGGAGGAGGGAAATGCTTCCTACCTTGACTGGGGTGTGGGTTATACACAGGTGGGCATTTGCCATTTGTCAAAACTCATGCAGCTGTTCACGTAAGGCTTGAAGACATCACTGTAGGTACGTTATACTTGTACTTCTCAAAAGGGAAGAGAAACAAGCTTACCAGCCCCCTCCCCTAAAAGATGGCACGTGAAGCCTAAGTGAGTGAGGATTTTAGTAAAAACAAAACAAACCCCAAACAAAAAGCGGTGGTTCTGCAGTTCAGCCCCTGAGGCTGACGGTCATGGATCTGTGCCGTTTCCAGAACTAAGCCAGTTCCTTTCTCCTGGCTGCGGAAACACTGGCTTGTCTGGGGACAAGGCCAGGGACCGGCCTAGGTTTGGTAAACAGCCCAATAGTGTAGGTGTGAGGCCCAGGTGGTGAAACCCCTACAGGTGCGCAGCTCTGCGTGGGAGTAGAAAGCAGGTACACCCTGACTGCACGTCAGGCTCCCGGTGACACAACGCTGCGCCCGAAAAAGGCGGGTCAGAACCCGAACCGTCCCCAGAGGAAAAAGCAGGTCTCAGCGGGCCTGCAAGGGAGCCCGGCTGTGAAGCGGCCTCTGGAGCGGAGCCGGCCCGGTGCACCGCCTTGTTTTCTGAGCGGGCTGGCTTTGGACTTGGCCAGAATCCTGAAGAGGTGAACGTTACCTCCTTCTTCTTTAGGCGGTTATTTGTTACTCTCTTCTGCCCAGTTTGTTGTTCTAAAATGTCAAGTGTAGGCCACACCTCGTGGGAGAATTTCCTGCCAAACCATTTAAAGCACTCAGACTGTCAGACAATATTTTTTTTCTTGTAATCTGCTATTTTAGATTCTCCAAGCTACCATGTCCCTCTATTGAAATGCAGGACCCAGCGGCAGGCAGATCTCCGGGTTGTTTATGGAGCAGTGGTGAAGAGATAGCAACTTCTTATCAGCCTAAAAGGCAGCTCTGGAAACATGAAACAGCCACACCGAAGCCCAATGGCCAATTAGAAAACGGATAGTCATAGATTCAACTACTTCCCTAGACTGAATGTCGCATTTAAAGAAAACTGAGCAGGGATCGGACAAGCTTATTGATATGGACTCATTATTTAGTGGCGACAATAACCCAGAGCGACTTGCTCTCACGGCATAAATACTGACACAGGACTAGTGAACCCGAAAGCCCCCTGATCCTACTAGTCCTCCTTGGGTCTCGCACAAAATAAGCTCGACTTCTACACCTTAGGAAGATCATGGCTACACAGCCTTAACTTCCGCCCCCTCTCCTGGGCTCACCTTCCTCCCTAGAAAGTCTTAGACATTCTGCAATTCAGCCATTAAATTCCTAGTAAATGCCTGACAGCCTCCCCTTTCTGGCCACCTCTGTGTCCTACTTGGGCTTTGAATTTCCTCTCAACCTCCAGCCAGCGTCCCCACTGCCTACCTCGTCTCCATTGGGGGCGAGAGGCAGGGGAGGACGGATGACAGGCAAAGTGCACAAACTACCCAGGCACGGGACACACTCTGGGGAACCCCACGTGGGGTAGGGAGCGTGTGGGGCTGCTGTCTTTTGCCTCCTCATGCCCAAGGATGAGGAGTGCACTGCCCCTGAGGCTGGGGACAGAGATGTGGAGCTATGTTAATAAGAGCACTCTGGGGGAAGCGGGATGGCTCAGCGGGTTAAGGGCCCCCTTTGTTGCCTTGGGGACTAAGGATTGAATCCTGGCCCCGGCCCGTGAGAATCCACATGCTGAACTGGGATGTGCTTCCCATGTGGTTTGAATCTAGACCCCTGGTTCAGCCCCTGGCCTGAGGGGGCATGTCTCCCATGCAGGAGGCCCCCAGCCTAGCTCCCACCCTGCACAGCCCCGGCCCACCTGTGCCGAACAAAACCATATTGAAAACTGATGATGTATAACTATGGAGACTGCCCTGGGCCCTCCCCCTTCTGTCTGTCTTTATCTCAGTCAATAAAAAAAAAAAATAGGACTCCGCCAATTCTGCCAACGTGCCCACCTTTACAGACAGGTGTTCTAACTGGGCCGAAGGCGTCTGACTCATTGAAAGTGTCGCTCATCTAGTTGTACCAAAATATCAGAAAAAAATCTCAACACCAGCTACGACCTGCGAGCTATCTTAAACCAAAATGCACTCCCCCAACTGGATCCGAGGTTGGTCTGCCTCTCTATGGACCCCGTGGCATTTCCTGAACACATGTCCAGGCTGCTTTTTGATACCTCTTTGATCTAGGGGGATAAATACCCGCTTTGCTCTGACAAATAACCAAGTTATTTCCCTTCCCAGGATGGACTTGGAACGCACTTTGGTAGGAGGAAGGAAACACATAGGAGAACCATAAAGTTGTGATGCCTGAGTCTTCTAGTTGACACAGATGACGGTCACCTTGGTCATTTAAGGAGCATTTGTTCTCAGCACTGAGCACACTGTTTGGTTGTGGGAAGAGCACCTGAATGATTTTCAAAACCACGGACACCGCAAAAACAAACCAAACAAAAACAAAACCTGGGTCTGTAAGGCTGAATACGAAGTCTGCGAATGTACCTATCTTGTACCTGTCTTCATCTCAGATGGGTGACAAGAATGTTTCGGCTGTAGCCTCCAGAGGAAAATGACGTCTGAACAGTGTGCCATTGCACTGCCGTGCCCAGACACCTCCCGTAATTACGGAGCACCTGGTCACACGCCATTATAATCCACACTGTGCAATCGTACAGCGTGCTCTCTGCTGCCTTGTTTGCGAAAGCATGTTTTCTTAACCAGGATCCAAGCAATCTGAGGGCAGGGGCTGTGTCAATTGTGACGTGTCCTGAGGTCACATCACTGATGTAGACTCTCTAGAATCTCTCCAAAACAGAAACAAAATCAACACAGGGCAGGAAAGCAAGCGTCACCAAGTGCACAACCTTTTACCAAAGGAGGCCTCCGAAATCACTTGCTCTTCATTTTTCATAGAATTCTAATGCATTTTAGTCTCCTAGCACCCAGCGCAGATCCAAAGCAGAAACTTAAAAAGTCAGTGCTGTCAATACACAGTCATTACTTCTATTATTTATAATTTTTATTGTATTGGTTGGTGTGAAGCTCTTGGTTAAGTATTTTGATTATCACCTGTCCCCGGCACAACAAACATTCACAAGCCATGAAAAGTGTCACATTTTGTGTATTGTATCTATTTAGGAAGGCAGAGAGATGTGTGATGTAGATTTCCAGCTCCAATCATTCTCATACTAAAAAAAGAAAAGGAAAACCAATAGTTTGCATTTTTAAAGGCTAAGCTTAAGTTATGAAGAATGTAGGCCACTCATACCCATAATAGTGCATAAAACAGGGGTTTTTTTTTTCCCTTCTGTATTTCTAATTCATCTGATAGTCACAGATGTTGAAAAAAAAAGATCAGATTGATATTTAAAGTGTAGACATCACCCAAATCATTCAAGCATGTTACATTTCCCAGCAGTGTAATGAGGTGCATTTATTCCAACAGACATGGGCCACTAAAAGAATGATTTTCCATCCATGATCTCATGTCCTCCCAACCAACATGCATCATATCACTCAAGGGAGAGTGAAAAAATATGGAAACCAAATTACTTACCGTTTGTATGAACCTGAGTGTCTAGCGTCTACAAAGTGCAGCAGTAGTTCCAACGGTATTATTACACGGTACATTTTAAAAACTGCTTTTAAAGAACTTGATGTTACTAAAAAGAGATTTAGATATAGTCTTGATGTATAACGTAGTTGCTTATCTTTTAAAGGATACGCTTGGGAAGAAGTGTTCTGACCAAGTAGCAGTTAGGGTTGGTCATCAAACCACCTCGATAAATGAATGAGAAAACCAAGGAACCACAGGATTATCCCTCTGTGGCTCTAGGAACAATCTGCTTTCATTGAAAGAGAAGACGGTTACATGTCGCTCTGAAGAGAACTGGGAACCATGCTGGAGAAGCAGCAATTGCACTAAGGAAGTCACGGTGTCCTTGACTAAATATGGACTGCCAGAAAAGACTGACCTCATTTTCTATGTATGAATGAGAAACTGAAATAGGCACTAAGTTATGTCAGGCACAGAACCCAAGGGCAGTCAGAGAATACACACCTTCTTCTTATTACACAGAGATGCTCACTGAAACTTTACCTTGCAACACACAAACAAAAAAACCTCAGCCTTGAAACAACAGGGGAATATACAGCCAAAGGAATTGCAGCATGCTCATGTAACCACAGATTATGCTATTTAAAATCATACTTAAACACTGTTACGTGATATGGGAAAATGCTTTCCTGTTCTGTGAAACATACAGCTACATACACAGAGAAACAGAGAGACAGATCCTCAATTATATTGGAGGGAAAAAAAGAAAATTGGCAGGAGACAGCCAACATGTTAAAGATTTTTTTCTTCAGAGTACAATTATAGGTATTTAATATTTTTACTTTCCCTCCATTTTTAATACTTAACGATACTTTAAACGGTTAGTTGGCATACATCCCTTTTGAAATAAGCATTATTTGGAAATGTGTTCCATGGATATAGAATAGTCTGGAGGGGGAAAAGTCTCTCTTACAGGTCCTTAGACACTTAGCTTGGGATTTACATTTCTGTCTTTAAGTACTTTGGAAGGTGGAGCATACAACAGACACTTTTATTATTGTTTAAGGCAAGCTCTTGCATGACTTAGTGGCCTGCATGTACCCTGTGAAATTCCTACACTTCCTAGTCTCATGGAGACCTTTCCAATGTTGGGGTATGGGATGGGGTATGAGGGGATCATTTCTCTACTTAATAGACAGGAAGAACATTTATTAAGCTGTTGTTTTCTGGGCTTCCCCCTTTTTTCCCTCTTTTTCATTTTGTGATATTCAGAATTTGAGACCCTCTCCTACTGTGAAATCCTAACAGTACGTATCCTAAATTAGAAAGGGGATCCAGGGAAACACAGTAACATTCCTCTTATCCACCTTACCTCTATTGTTGTAACAATCCCTATGGGAAACTTTTCACTCACAGATGAACATCTGGGGTCACTGAATTATCAGGACCTTACCAAACCTAGGGAATTACACAAGGCAATCTGAAGGTGGCACCTGAGTGTGAAAAGAGTGGATGGAGGGTTGCTGGGATAGCTCAGTGGTTGAGCGCTTGCCTCATAATCATTAGGACCAGGGTTCAATTCCTGGCCCTGGCCTGTGTAGACCCATATGCTGAACTACAGAGCAACTGGTAACAGCCAGGATGGCTCTGCAGTGAAGGTTCTCGTCTCCCATGTGGAAGGCTCCGGTTAGGTTCCTGCCCCAAGTGGCCTCACATCCACCTGTGTGGAATGAAACCATGTCGCAACTAATGATGTACAACTATGGAGACTGCTCTGGGCCCTCCCCATTTCTCTCTGTCTCTTTCTCCCTCCCTCACCTTCTCTCAAAAAAATAAAAAAAATAAAAAAGAGTAGATTGGCACGGGCAGAATACATAATTTCTTTTTACATTAGAACGATTTCCACTTTCTTTTATCTTTCAAAGACCTTATAGCAAAGTTGTGCTTAACATTTTAAGTGTCACTAGGTACCTTAAAAAAGAAATCCACTACTGTATTCTACAGAATTTGGTGAATTTGGCTTTGAAGGAAATCAGAAACATTGTACTGTTTAGTTTTAAGCAGAAATAACAGCCCTTTGAACATAGTGAGGTCAAACGGACATTTGCAGATACTTGTGAAGAAACACATTGTTCAAAATGTATCTGCGCATCCTCCTTTCCTTAGCAATCGGTATTGCTCTAATGATACAGACTAAGTGATTTCTAAACAACTTTATTGTGAAGTATCAATTATTTCTTACCTTTTCTTCCTCCCCTTAACCATGGGCTATGCCAACCTTGTCAAAATAAGACACGGAGCTGATGTAATTCATTACCTGGATAACTTGCTCTTCTTATGTGAACTTCTTGGTCACAACCTCCTTTTCCTGGGTGCCTTTGCAATGACTGTCCTAAACCTGTTGAATCGTTAAAATTCAAAATATGACAGCTAAGCTTACATTTAAACCTAGGCTGGGAATCAGAAAAGCTAGAACTTACTCCTCCATTTCTGAGGATTTCTGGGCAGATCTCAGACTGGAAGAGGAAGCAAGCAGAATGGCTAGCGGCCAGGCAGGTGTGGGCACGGGCCCTGGTTTTACCTTGGACAGCCTGTGTGATCTCAGACAAGTAACACGCCGAAGCCTCACACTCTTTCCTCATATACACTGCGTGCTGAGCTGTTATACGCACAGACTTGTTCAAAGAATGGAAGCAATAAACACTTTTGATTTTCAATCTGCTAAAACAGAGATAAAATGATAATTCTGGATATACTGCAATTGTCATCAAGCGTTTTGTTAACCTACAAGTTTCTACACATATTTTAGACTTTGCAATAATGGATGTATTCTCATTTTTCTCTATGGTGCTTATGTTTACTATTAAAAAGCAGGGCATTCTATTCCATATGGCTTGCTTTTTTCAAATAAAATTCAACCCTTCCTGCCCCTACTCCCGCCCCAGTGACTGCCATCATCAAAACGGAAAAAATATGATCATAGGTTTTGCTAGTCTTGTTAGAATCAATACTCCATATGACCGAGCCATGAAATTATAGGGAAATCTCTATATAAGATCATGTTTATGGAGATTATCAGGAGACTCTGGGTGGATTGTCAAAGCTTTCTTCACTGTCCCCTCCCCCACATGCACTAATGGTTCTGAGATGATTAACGTGTAATTCCTATACACAGTCAAATTATTCAAACGGAAGTAGAATCTTGTATTTAACTAGATTTCCATTTTTAAAGTGTGTGCACATTTCCTATAGAAACCACAAACTGAGGTGTTGATGTTATAATTATAAAAAACAAATAAACAAAGCAACCCTCACCTAAGAAATATTTAAAATGATTTGCCATCCTTTCATTCTTGACAAGTCTCAGATTTAAAAACCAAGGAGATGCTTTATTTTTTAATTTCCTGATCATCTCTAAAGCCTGAAAACTGGGGCCTGTTTTGACCTTTGCACTCCCAGGTCACCTCCCTCCTTTAGAATAAGTAAATTACTGAAATATGAAGTGTTGGTCACTCTGAAAGAAGAATGGGGAAGGTCTGTAGGTGTCCACCTGTCTAGAACTTGGTAAAAACGCATGCCAAGAGCTGAAGACTTGCACAAGCCTACCAGAGCAGACTCACATTTGCAAAGAGGTCTACTTCTTTTCCTCTTTCTTATTCTTTGAAGCAGTTGGGGTAAAATGGTCTTCTACTTATTACCCACAAACAACCAGATCACTTGAGCTCACACTGTTAATTCTTTCCCTCCAGTTTAACATGAAGAAAAAGTAAGTTCCTTTCTTCTCATTTGGTACATTTTGCAAAACAATTATCATCTGATACCAGAAGGCAAAGGAAGGTTTTGGAAACCTATCCATTCCGCCCTCCACCCTCCATCTCTCCACCCCTAACTCTGGTGAAGTATCTCCACCTCCAGGCAGCCTGCAACCACAGAAATATCCTGGCATTTAAGCGGTAAGGACCTCAAACAACACTTCTTGATAAAACTTGCTTCTGTGCAAAAAGATAACTCTCCTAGTCCTTTGCTTATGTCAACTATGAGGATGAGGTTATTAATGTTTTAAAGATGAGTTTGAATTATTAGACTCACTAGGATAGACCATCTCTGCAGTGGTCTCTTACGTCTAGCCTTTCTTTTGTAACCTCAGCAAACCCTTTCCCGTGTTTACCCTGAACTCAAATCCTTAGTTAGGGAAAGCCGGGACGGCTCAGCGGGTTGAGCACTCGCTTTGAGGCCCCGAGGACCGAGGATCGAATCCTGGCTCCGGCCCAGGCAGGACCCACATGCTGAGCTGGGGAGTTCCCACAGTTCGGTTCTCTAGCTGTCTCTGTCTCTGTCTCTCTATCTGTCAAAAGTAAAATAAAAATAAATATGCACTGAAGATAAAATAATTACTCTCTATAAATAGAAAAAGATATAAAAAAAAAATCCTTAGTTATATCAACCTTGTATTATTAAGCCCAGACAAATGTGAGACACACACACACACACACACTACAGTTAACGGAAAAGTGACCAGATGAGCAGCCTGCCACATTTTGGGGTAGCTCCAAGAAGCTAAGCCTTAAAATAGTAAGAGGTTCAGGTGACCATACAGCACTTGACTCAACTAAAACGGGCAATGCAGTGAATTCGGGTCTACAAACCTTTCCACAGAGGGTAGAAAATGCCCAAAGCCCCCTTTAATTATGCCAGGAGGGAGGCCGGGCTGCGAGGAGGTGGAGCCGCTGAGAAGCCCCTGCGGACCCTGGGGAGGTACTGGCAGGGCACGGCGGCAACAGAAAAGTTAATCAAAGGAAATCAGCTGGCTCCTAGCCAAGGGCCTCTAGAGACTGTGCTACATGGTGGACACTTCTCTGCACTAAAATTCCAAGTAAAAAGTAGCTTAGAATGCGGGCTAGATATCAGGGAGCTTACAGAGTTGCAATCAATCACAAGTTCTGAGCCCAGACACACATCCAAGCCGATATTCACCAAATGGAGGAGTCGAGCAGCAGCCGCCCGCTTCTGAAAAACTGCTTTTTAAAACTAAAAGTGCATCCGAGTGGGTTCATTTTTTACTGGAAACATCCTTTGAAGTCGCCTGACTTAAAGGAAAAGAACGAACGCGCGGCAGCAGCGGAGGCTCAGCGCCCGGGCCGGCGCCGGCACCTGCGCAGGCAGGTGGCCGCGACACCCCCTGCGCTTCCCGGCCTGAAACACGCGTCTGCGCCCCGCCGGGGGCCCCCAGGCTACGCGCGCGATGCCCCGCTGCTGGAGAGTCTGCAGCGACAAATTCGCCATGACGCCACATGGAGACAAATGGGGGAAAACAAGGAAAAGCAAACAAGGACGAGAAGGCGACCAACATGTGCTCTCCCTTTCAGTGGTCCATAAGGAAAAAAAAATAAACAAAAAACAACACCCTAAACTACGGATGGTCGCTTATCAGCACACATGGGGGACACCCCAAATCTACACCTGGACTGGAAAAAAAAAAATTAGAAGTACCTGGGAAATCAACTTGGACACATTCTAACACCCAATTTCCCCATCATGACCAGCACAAGCCGATAAAGAAAAACCCAGCATTTGAACTTCAAACTACATTTGACTTACAGACCTGAGGTTTACATAATCACTAATTACATAATTCTGCTGTGCGCTAAAAGCCCTTTTGTAGGGGAAGCTGCAAACCCTCCTTTTCGCGTCTTGCAGAGACAGAGAGCTGGGAAACTCTGCTGAATAATTGCAGGGGCGAAGGGAACGGAGTGCCCGGGAAGATCGTCCCCTCGCTGCAAACCCGGCCACACGCTGCAGGAGGAAGAGCCGGGAGCAGGTGACTGCCTCGGGCCCCCAGCCCCTGGCGCCGGGCGTCTGCGGCCGAGGCCGGGCGAGCGGGACGTGGGGCGCGGCTGGGGCTTACCTGCTCCCCGAAGTCTATGGCTATATTGGTGATGCCCAGGGGCACCAGGAACCGGATCAGGGGCCAGTAGTGCGTGAGCGCCGGGAATTTCACCATAGTCCCCGCCGTGGGCTGACCCCACACACATCTGCCGCCGCGAGGGGACTCTGCCGAGAGGCGCGGACCCAGCGGGGACGCGGGCGGACGGAGGCCGGCTCCGGCGGGGCCTCGTCGCGGCGGCGGCGGCGGCGCCCTCTCCAAGCGCGGCGGCTCTAGCAGGCGATCCGCACGCTCAAGTCCATCCCCGCTGCCCTCCCACACAACAAAGATCTGCCGGGAAAAGAAAGAGGAGGGACGGCGGCAGACGGTTCTGCTGACAGCGGCTCCATTATAAGCGCTCTGGGGCCCGGAAATAAATAAATAACCGCGCGCACGAGGCGCCGCCGCCGCCGCCGCCTTGCGGAGGAAATCGGGGCGGGCGCGGAGGCGCGGGCCCCGCCGGCTGCCTGGGGAGGGCGGGCGGCTCCCTCCCTCCGTCCCTCCCTCCCTCCGCCGCCACCGGCGCTCGCGGCGGCCGCGGGGGGCGCTGCGCACACACGGGCCGCGGGGCCGCCGCGCGCGGGGGCGCGCGGGGTGGGACCCGCCGCGGTCTCCGGCCAGCCCACGGGCGGTGGCGCGCCCCAGGGCGCGGCGGGCGGAGATCTGGAGGCCCAGGGGGCGGCCGAGCCTCGCGGCCCTGCCCCGGGGCTGCGGTCCCCGCGCTGTTCCGGGAGGGACCGGGGCAGGCGCCGTGAGCGCGGACGCGCGAGGAGCGATCGGGGCGCGCGGGGGCCGGGAGGGCGCGCGTTTGGGAAGCCCGCGCGGGCCTGCGTCCTCCCGGGGCCGCCACAGGCGGGCGGGGACGTGCCGAGGAGGCAGTCCCGGCCAGGGCCGGGGTCTGCTTCGGGCCCACCGGGGACCTAGGGGCCTGGGAACGATGGAGGTGCCGCTGTGGGCGGGGGAGAGACCGAGAAAAGGTCGCCGCGAAGGGAGCCTCTATCTCAGGGTGTCCAGGGGCGACGGTGACCCTTGTCCCCTGGCCTCCGGGGACCGGAGGGCCGCGGGGACCGGTCCCTGCAGGCGCCCAGCTGGCCGGCCCTAGGGGCGCTCAGACCTGCCTCCAGCAGTTTTGCTAACGGCGAACCGAGATGCATCTCCCCCGTGCAGCCCTGTTGTAAAAAACGGGACAGAAAAACAACTCGAAAAGACTGTCTCTTTGAAATAAACAAGAGGAAAGGAAAAAAGTCTGTTTTATGATCCTGTGCCCCAGTGATTGCAGGAGAAATAAAAGCTGTGCTGAGCGTATTACCTAAAACTTCGGAACAGTGTTGACAGCCGAGCCACCTCTGCACCCAACGCACGGGGACCGGAGGGGCGAGGCCCCGGTGACCGCTGAGCGCCTCCAGGAGGCTGGGGTGTACGGATAATCGCCGCACCTTCCTGCTCCATTTTGCCCTGAACCAAAAACGGCTCTAACCCCCCCAAAACAGTCTGTTAAAGGGAGGGGTGGGGAGAGGGTCTCCTCGTGCGTGCCCTGCTTCATGCCTGTGTGACTTGTGCAGTTGTCACCTTGGTCCTAAGAAGGACCGGTGTTCAGTTTCATTACGCTGCTGTTGCCCCCCTAAAATTCATACATTTTGGGGGAGAGAAAGGGCAAATTCTGTAGCCCTTGCTGCTCCTGTTGTTTTGCACACCCCACCCCCACCCCGAGCATCTTTTAAAGTTTAATCAGCATAAGGAATTGAAGGAATTTATTATTAAAGCTTGAGTGAATAGTGACTTGAGAACCCCAAGTCCTGGCTTTGGGTTTTTCACAATTATTTAAGTGTAATAAATATTTTCTATATCTTATGCCCTCTAAAAGACCTTCCTAAATTCCACTGGGGAGGGGGGGAGCTGGGATGGCTCAGCGGGTTAAGCGCTTGCTCTGCAGCCCGGGAGACCAAGAATCGAATCCGGGCTCCGGCCCAGGCGGACCCATGTGCTGAACTGGGGTGTGCCCCCCAGTCCTGTTCTTGTCCAGGTGCCCACCTGTGGGGTGAAACTATATGGAAAACTAATGCTGTCAACCGTGGAGACTGCTCTGGGCCCTCCCCCTTCTCTTTGCCTCTCTCTGTCCCTCTCTCTCTTTGTCAAAAAACAATAAAAATAAATCTTTAAAAAATTCCACTCGGGTGAACAAGGCCTTGAGAAATAGGAGGCTAATTGACCTTGTGGCTCTGAGGCAACCTCCAATTACATCCCCTGTAATTAAAAAAAATTTTTAGTAATTATTTATTGTGTGAAACATGTTAAATAATATTGTTTAAACAACTTCCCAGCAAAACAGGAAGTTGTGGTGTATAGGACTATCCTCAATTGCAAATTCCTGAAAGGTGTGTTTGAATAGAGTCCAATCCTATTTTAAATATACTTAGAGAGCTTGTTATTTAAAGGAATTCTCCAGCAGGGAGTTCTTTTCTAAAGCAAATACCACCTTCTGGTGTATTCATTCTGTTAGCCTAGGTTTCTGTGGGCTCATTTGACTTAAAGCAATGTAATTACACCGACCTTGGCCTAGAATGTGGGTTGATGAGGTCCTGGATCAATCTCATCATGTCGGGTTTACTTTGGTTGGTCCCTGGATAAGTAATGGGATCCATGCTGCTGCTGATCCATGCAAACACACACCTTTGGTCTCCCGGAGGAATGGTAAGAAAGTTCTAGTAAATCAAGGAAAGATCGTCATCCTTGTTTGAGTATTTTAGAGTATATATTTTTAGAGAGTGATTTAAGAGCATCATCTTGGATGACAGTGAAGAGCACTTTGAATTTCAAGCACACTGGGGCAATGCAGAAATGAATGAGACATTTAATTATTTTTTTCTCAAAGGGTCAAAATCAGATAACAGATTTCAGAGGGAATTTTTGGCCTTTCTCTCTTCCTCTTCGTAACTTAATAGTTGTTTGAAAAGATAACTCCAGAATGTAAGTGATAATAATAACGGGAAGTGTTCTGTCCTATGCAGAACCCCAAGCAGAGGTCCCGAAGTCCCTTAAATTGGATTAAATCAGATTCAGAGGGTGTTATCTTTCAGAGTGCACAGCTTTATCTTCAACTTACAATAGGTTAGATTTGATTGCTTTGGGCCAAAGGACATTACAAGATTTATAGATCCTCTACCAACAGTGTAAGAAAGAAAAATATGTACACACAGGAAAAAATATTGGAGGGAAATATGCTCAAGTTTTAACAGTGGTGAGTTATATAGCTCCATAGTACTATTACTTTGTCTTTAACACATTGGGCACATACAAATTTATAAAAAGAATGCTAGTTTAAAAGTATATTTATAGGGGAAGCCGGGATGACTCAGCGGGTTAAGCGCTCTCTTTGCAGCCCTGGGGACCAAGGATCGAATCCCAGTCCCGGCCTGTGTGGACCCATATGCTGAACTGGGGTGTGCTTTCCATGTGGGAGGCCCCCAGCCCAGTTCCCACCCTTCGTGGCCCCTGTCCACCTGTGTGGAATGAAACCATGTCAAAAACTGTTAAAGTACAACTATGGAGACCGCTCTGGGCCCTCCCCACTCTCTCTGTCTCTGTCAAAAACAATAAATCTTTCTTAAAAAACACTAAAAAAAAAATATATATATATATATATATAATATATGTATATATATATATATATATATACACATATACATATACATATATATACATATATATATATATATGTATATGTATATGCAAGACTGGCTTTCGGTGCCCTGCCCACCGGGCCGCTGCAGTACTGCTGCCTGCTCGCGAGCACGCAACTGGGCTTTTGGCGTCCATTATATATATATATATATATATATATATATATATATATATATATATATATATATATATATATAAAATATAATCAGAAGTGCAAATTTGGGGATGCAAGAATAGCTCAAGTGGTTGAATGCTTGTCTTGCAACGGCGAGGTCCGGGGTTCAATTTCAGGCCCCAGCTTGTGCAAACTTATATGCTTAACTGCAGCTCGACTGGTAACCAATGGGATGACATGGCTGCAGAGATGCCTTCTGTGCAGGAGCCCCCTGGTTCAGTTCCTGACCAGCTCAGCCCCACATCCACCTGTGTGGAGCAAAACCACACCACAACTAATGATGTACAACTATGGAGACTGCTCTGCCCACCCCCTACCTCACCTTCTCTCAGAACAATAAAATAAATCTAAAAATAAAAAAGTGCAAATTAATTTCAGAGTATGGAAAATGTTACTTTTTCCAAAACAATTTCACAAATGATCAGCAATATACTATTATTTTGATGCCTTAAATTATTAAGGCATCTACAATTTTTGAAGAGCCTAATGCAAAAAGAGAAACTAAAAGTTACATAACATGTTTGATTTACTTTTTTTCTGGAATTGATCTTAAATGAGTATGTTCAAGTTACCCCCAAGGAACATTGGCTGCAAAGATACAATAAATGATCAAATTTATGATCACCCAGGTCTGGAAGTCTATAACTCAGATTTCTTTGACTTGATGAGCCCACTGGAAGCCGATCAGAATTGCAAGAATGGACTTGGTCTACAAGATTCGTGTAAGATTGACTTGAAAGAGTTCTCTACAGTGGCCACACATAGTTATCCTATATCATATATCTAGTATTACCAACTTAATAAAAAAATATAACTTTTGGGGATTTTTTTTTTAAGATTTATTTTATTTTTGAGAGGTATGTGAGAGAGGGAGAAGGGGGAAGGGCCCAGAGCAGTCTCCATAGTTGTACATCATTAGTTGTGACATGGTTTCATTCCACACAGGTGGATGTGGGGCCACGCAAGGCAGGAACCAAGCCAGGGGCCTCCCGCATGGGAGGCGAGAACCTTCGCCACCATCCTGGCAGTTCCCAGTTGTGCCACAGTCCAGCACGTGCGTGTGCATGGGTCAGGGCCGGTACTCCATTCCCACAGTTGCAAGGCAAGCACTCAACCTGCTGAGCTATCCTGGCTTCCCCGTATAACCAACTTATGTAACAGATAGTTTTGATGGAAGACTTAGTCCTGGATATTAGCACTATTTAGTTTTGAAATGAGTAGTGAACACCCCAAGATAGATATAAATTCAAGCCTTATAGTTCTATACCTGGGCCTAGTGTAATTTGCAAGAGGGCTTATTAGGTATATATATGCTGAAGGTAAGCTACTGATTGACTAGGCTCAGTCAGCTAAATTTTTAATCAAATAAAAGACTATAGTGAATAACAAAAGAACAGACTCTACAATCGTGTTCATATAAACATTGTTCCGTTTGATGAAGTCATGATTTCTGCCCAGACCCAAGATCCCAGGGAGCAGAAAGTGGTTTCCTTGCGTTCCCGGAAAGCTTTCCTTCAGCCCTCTCTGTGTGATTCTAGCCAAAGCCTGGTTGTAGTTTTCCAGGGCTCATTATCAAACCACTTGCCCTCTTAGCACATCCCTAAAGTTGCAGGTAGGAGGTGAGTAAATTATCCTGAAATTGAACATTTGCTGTGCACAGATGAGCTAGAATGAGCTAGTTAAATTCTGCCAAGAGTTATAGTTATCACTTCTAATGACTGCTTGAATCTACACTTCTAAAGGTACCACACAAATGCTTTCCAAATGTTGAGATGTAGAAAGGAATGGGGAAAACTTCTATACGCTGATACGGAGTGATCTGCAGGTATTGCGGTAATGGAAAACAATGTGCCACACTATGAAGTAGTATGCTTTCTTGGGGGTAAAAAAAAGGAAAGAAATATGAATATGGTTGTATGTCCAGACCTAAGGTGTGCATAGCCAGGATTCACTATATATACACTTACCTTATGTGTTTCATCATGAACCAAATATAAGTCAACAAAACATCAAATGTTGGGAAGCTGGGATGGCTCAGCGGGTTAAGCGCTCGCTTTGAATCCCCGAGGACCAAGGATCGAATCCTGGCTCCGGCCCAGGTGGACCCACATGCTGAACTGGGGTGTGCTTCTCGAATGTGGTGAGGCCCCCAGTTCAGTTCAAACAAACAAACAAACAAACAAAAACAAAAAAACATCAAATGTTTACCTGCACAAAAAATAGTACTTCCAGATTCCCAAAAGTTAGGTGGTAGTATGGCCATTCTTAACGAATGGAATGGTATGGGAAATGTAACTGAAATTAAAATGTAGCTACTTTGTGTTGCTCCTTTCCCTTTCTTTCTTCAACTCTGTTTTTGATTGTTTTACTAAAATATTACAAAATGCTTATAATTAAATATATTTAATAAGGCTTAAATTTTTATTCTCGCTACCTAGCCAAGGTTTATTTACTTTTTAAAGCCCTTACAAACATCATGTCTTTCATAGAAAGGTTTTCTGTGTAATCCTAGCTCCCTTTGAAAATTTCTCTTTCATTTTATGTGTTGGCGAATCAGAATGAGCGGCCTTAGTCTCTATTTCTAGTCTAACTATCCCAAAGTTTTAAATTTCCTGAGGTTAGGAACTATTTGAAATACTGTTCCATCTCCTTTCACCCCACCTCTCCTGCCTCTTACTTCTCACTTGTACTCCTAAGTCAGTAATAAGCATTAAATAATATATTTTGAATTGATTTTTTCATAAGTGATTTTGTGTTTAACAAATATATTATCCTTTCTATTATACAGTTAATACTGACCCAACATCCTTAATGTTATGGTAATATGTGGAAATCAGATACCTAGCTTCTCAGATTTTACTATCCCAGAGAAAAGATAGACAAAGACTGGTTCTTTGAATTAATACTGCATTTTAAATAAATCTATATTCTCTTTTTTAGTATTACTTATTAGAGTAGAGGAGGGGTTAATTAATTAGGCAAATATGTAGTAGCATCACCTGTAGCATCAGTATTATATACAGCTTACTCCTAAATTTCCGTATCCCCACCAGAGCAATTTTATATTTTAAAATGTTCCTGATTTCAAAATGGTATCCTGCTACTTAATTTCACTTGTAACTCAATGAATGGATTGATTGGACAAGGCATTAATGAAACCAGTCATTTTAATCTCCAGATAGTATATCAGCTAACTTTGTATTAATTCATTCAACCACCTCTTTTGAGTGCCTACTGTGTGTCAAGCCTGGTGTAAAGTACTAAGTATATAGTATGAAACAAAACAAATATAATTCCCCTAAGATGGGGAATAAAAGATGTATTCTCTCACCACTCTGATTCAACACCATACTGGAGGTCCTAGCCAATGCAATCAGACAAGTAAAACCAAAAACCAAAAAACAAACAAACAAAAAAATGCGTACACATTGGAAAGAAAAAATAATTTGTTATTCACAGAAGATGAGATCTTTTTAATAGAAAATCCCAGTGGATTCTGTAAGAAAGCTACAAACTAATATGTGAGCTGAGCAAGGTCAAGGATTGATACAAAGTCAATATACAATAATCAATTGTATTTATATACACTAGCAGTGAAAAACTGAAATAAAAAAGCTATCATTTACAATAGTATTAATATTAAAATCTATGAAATACTTAGGAATAGAGTTAACAAAATGTGTACAGGCTTATATGTTGAAAACTACAAAAAAAAACACAAAAACTACAAAGAGTAGGAGTTTAAAGAAGACCTAAATAAATGGAGAGCTGTGATATGTTAATGGATCAGAAGCCTCATTATTATTAAGAAATTAGTTCTCCCCAGAGTGGTCTACAGATGAACCATAATTCCAATGGAAATCCTTTGGAAAAGGAAAACAACACAGGACCAAGGCTAGCCAGACGAATTATGAGAAAGAGGAATGCAACCGGAGGATGCAGGCTACCTGACTTCAAGACTTCCTATAAAACTGCCAGAATTGCCACTGGTGAAATAGACATGCAAATGAATGGAATAGCTTAAAGAGGCAGAAATAGACCCTCACATATGTGGTCAATTGATTTTTCACAAAGAATGCCAAGGTAATTAAATGGAGAAAGAATATTTTCAACAAAGAATGCAGGAACAATTGGACATTCATATTGTAAAATAATGACCCCTTAGTCATACTTGATGCCACATGTACAAATCAACTGAAAGCAGGTTCTAGATTTAATGTAATACCTTCAATACTTCTAGACAAAAACATGGGCAAACATCTTTGTGATGTTAGGCAAAGACTTGTTAGATACACATCAAAGGCACAAACCACATACAAAATAATAATAATAATAATAATAATAATAATAAAAAACAAGCAAAAAATACACAAAAAACCAAATGCATTTATTTCTCACAACTCATCTGTGAGGAGGTACACTACTTGGATTTGGGACAGAAATCAGCTTAAACTAGCCTAAATTGAAGGGAGAGATTTATTGTGAAGACAGACTTGTAGTTGTGTCCCACAGAACCCAAGCTGACAGCAGCTTCCCTGAAGGACGGACTGAAACCAGGGACCCAACTACTGTCAGGCTCTCTGCTTGTCTAGGCACTATTTCTCTCCCTCCCTCTCACAACCTCTGCCCTCTGTCATCCTCTGCCTTTCTGGTCCAGAGAGTGGGTAGAAAGTACCCAGTTATAACTCCTGAGTTAAGATATTAGGTCCTTTGTGCTCCCAGGTCTACATTTTGACAAAAGGGGTTCTGAGTGGGCCAGCTTGGGTCGGGTGACTACCCGGGTTAAATCAGAAGAGTCAGGGGATGGAGTCCAGTTGTCCACAATGTCTACTAGAATTCCCAGAGAGGAGGGCCTGGCAGACAGTTTTGCAGGTGTCTAACATATGGGCCTGCCCCTTGGCTAGGCAACTGATACACTCTCACACATCATTCCATATGGATGATATTTCAAAGTTGCCTCTGCCTCATAGGGCCCAACTATTCTAGTTACAACTGCAAATGTACGCCCTCCTCCCCTAACAGAAGACAACTCTGCAGAATTGAGGTCCATGCTGCATAGACAATCTCACCTTTTGCCATAGTAGTTGATATTCATCCTTTTGCATGTACCGGTAATGTGATGTCCTCAGGTTCTAGGGTGTTGATATGTTTGAATGCCTATCCAGTATTTAACACTCATCACAGTAGTTTTGTTAAAAAGGTAGACTGAAACAGTGAAATTAATAATAATATTTTGTTTAACCCAATGTATTCAAAATATTACTCTGACAACATATAATCAATATAAAAACATCAATGAGCGATTTTGCATTCTTTTTTCTACTAAGTCCTCAAAATCAGGTGTGTATGCCAGGCTCTCTGTCCTCTCCATATTGAGCTCTTGGGCTGAGTCCAGCTGCATACACAATGGGGTTGTGCTCCTGCAGGGGGACTCCACCTTGAGTCTTTTTATCTGGGAAGGGTGGCTTTGCCCAAGGGAATGAACATCCCTGGAACACTAAGAGAAGATGCCAGTTAGCTATGGGGGAAAAAAAAGTTCCAGCTATAAATGACTCTGTTTTTCACATTACATGGCTGGATACTTTCTAGCCAGCACACACACACACATACACACATAGAGCCCCCAAAACGTATACACATTTTAAGAAAGGAAAAGCTGTATTAAAATTGTTGTACTCAATCTATACCAATAAAATACAAGTCAGGTTTGACTTTTGCAGTTACAAGAGGTGCTTAGAGTGGTGACCAACAGTGTCCAGACACTTCTGATGATGGCAAACTACTGCTTGAGCCACGTTGACCAAAGTGTCCACTTGTAGGTGTGCATATTGTTTCAATTGACCACGCATCTCAAACTGATCACAAATGCACGTGATTGTTAGGTGTGTTGGATATTCTGTTGCACACTCATGCTTCCATTGTCATCGTACTTCCACAACATTCTCAAATTTCAAATACCACCTCAAAATGGTCTTGCGCTCCTCCATCAACCATGTTTCCACCATTGTCTTTGCCTGTCCTGCCCGTTGCATGGATTACACTAGTGTTCATTTGATTAACACCATCTTTTGAGTGAACATCATACTATACATTGCTACCGTAATTCAATTCAACTTCAAAAAGTAATACATAGATTACATCTCTTAAAATGTGTATACATTTTTTGGCACCCCTGGTGTGTGTGTGTGTGTGTGTATGATGTGTGTGTGTGTATGTTCAAATGTATGTGTGAATGTTCATGTGCCCAGGTGACCTGACATCATTATTCAGACCATTGGTCATCTAGAGGAACATCTTGGAACAACCCAGTGGCAATGCAAACCTGATTCTTCTCCAGAATGTGCTTTTTTTGTGATAAAAACTCTCAACTTTTCTTTCTCTTTTGGAACATTCTGGGTATTGCCTAGTTGTGTTTCTGATTTGTAAATTCTAAGACCCTGGGCCTCCTGATTCCCTTACCCTGGGTTGACAGGTAGACAGCCTGGTAGGGTTGAGTCTTTGGACCTACTACCTGTTGCCGGGAAAGAGGTATGTGACAGGTACCCACAGTAGTTCACAGGGCAGACCTGCTTGTCTGCTCAGCAGACAACAGTGCAGCTGGGGGTTTTTTGGTCTCTTTGAATCCAAAGTCGGTTCTCCCTGTTACTTCTCTTATGCTCCTTCTGGCTTGACCCCATCCATGCTGTGTTAGAACTGGGGTCATCGCCTGCAGTGGACAGAGCTGGGGATTGCTTAGGAAGGCAGCCCCAAATTGAGCTGAGCTGGGGCAGTCTGCAGGTGAGGACAGTAACTGGGACATGCTGGGTACACTCGGCCCGAGGCAGAGGCTGCAGCTGGAGCTGCTCAGAGGGAGGCTTGTTTGGAGGGAGGGGAACCTCTAAGTTTGTTTTTTGGTGAACTGCCTAACCCCAGAAATGTTCCAGTCAACTCTTAAAAGGCTTCGTCCCTCCAGAGAGGGTCTGGTTTTCCTGAGTTGGTGGTGTTGTCTCCTTTGGTCTGTGAACCCTGCCAATTTGTCTCCAAAGGTATGTTTTGCCCTTAGGGTGGATGCGGGCTCAGGGCGCTCTGGACTGAGACTGAGTCCTCTGAGCCTTTGAGTTAGTAATTTTCCAATTCTCTCCCAGAGGCTGGGCTCCAGGTGGGCGTCTGACCTGAGCCCGACACTAACGAACGAAATCCATCAGCTGCCGCCGCCAGGCTGTCTGCATAGCACAGGCATCCATGACAGGCCTTATCTGGGGGTGGCTTGGCTGCCTCCCAGGCCAGGGCGGCTGCTGCGGGTGGCCCCGTCCTAGTAGGAAGAAAAGCGTCTTATCCTCGCCCCAGCGTTTCCCAAGAACTCCGCGGAGTGCTGTTAAGTCATGCTGACAATGGGGTGTCGCACCTGAGCTCACATCTCTTGGGTGTGTGCGTGCAGAACATGCAGCAAAGCTCAAAAAATGTGTAGATCAAAAGCTAGGTCTTGGGGAAGCCGGGATGGTTCAGCTGGTTAAGTGCTCACTTTGTAGCCCTAGGGACTGAGGATTGAATCCCAGTCCTGGCCTATGCGGACCCATATGCTGCACTGGGGTGCGCTTCCCATGCGGGAGGCCCCCAGTCCAGTTCCTGCCCTGCCCAGCCCCCGCCCACCTGTGTGGAACAAAACCATGTTGAAAACTGATGATGTACAACTATGGAGACTGCTCTGGGCCCTCCCCCTTCTCTCTGTCTCTCTCTGTCTCTGTCAAAAACAATAAAATAAATCTTAAAAAAAAAAAAGTTAGGTCTGATGTGGATCTGTTGGATAGCAGTTTCCAATGCAATTATGGCACCAGTTTCTTTGGTTTGTTTTCCCAAGACTTACCCAACTTTCCTCCACAAAATTCCACATATTTCAATTGATACAATCTTCAAAGCAGCCTAATTCATTAAAGGAAAGATTGACTGTGTTTTCTGAACCCCAAATACTATCTTTGGCAATATTTCAGAGTCAGTTTGAAAGGCATAATTTGGAAACAGAAATATTTAAGTTTGGGCTAGTATATAAAAATAAAAGAACACACTGGAATTGAAACTACTGATAAAAACAACAACAACAACAAAAACCAACGCAGGGCATTTGCTGGCTACACTGGAAGACAAGTCAATCCAGCCGTAGTCTTTATGTGTGTATCTGGCAGAACCAAACGCTGCGATAACAGAAGGGGGTTGGCCAATGCCGTTCCTTCTGGCCTCATCGATCTCCATTTCTTCCTTCTTACCCTTCTTAGGTTCCAGGAGGAAGTTTGGGCGTGGCCACGGGCAGTCTAAACATTGAAAGGCCAGCAAGAAATGCAGGGTGTGTAGAGCACGTAGACAGATCATAATTAATAATGAAGAGAACAAGGCAAGCTGGGATGGCTCAGCGGGTTAAGCGCTCCCTTTGCAGCCCCAGAGACCGAGGATCAAACCTGGCCCCGGCCCATGCGGACCCATGTGCTGAACTGGGGTGTGGCCCCCAGTTCAGTTCTTGCTGGGGCCTGTGTGGGAGGCTCCTGACCCAGTTCCTGCCCTGAGCAGCCCCGTGCCCACCTGTGGAGTGAAACTATTTGGAAAACTGATGCTGTCAACTATGAAGACTGCTCTGGGCCCTTCTCATTCTCTTTGTCTCTCTCTCTGTCAAAAAACAATAAAAATAAATCTTTAAAAGAGAACATGCACAACAGCAGGTAACATTTACCAACTCCCTATTATGGGCCATGCTGTGCTTGGTGCTTTAGTGTAGTACCTCATTCATTCATTCATTCATTCATTCTTTCAACTGTTCGAAAGTTATTAAGGTATGAAGCAAGAATCTAGGTGCCAAGGATATAGCCCTGAGTGAGACAAAGTCCTTGCCCTCACGGAGCTTACATTCTAGTAGGGAAACAGACAAGTAAACATACATATGACGCAAAAGTAGAGAAGTGCTGAGACGAAAAATAAATCTGTGCTTAAGTAGAGAAGAGAGGGACTGAGGAGGTCATTCTCTTGAGTAGGGATCTGTTTGCTGTCCAGGCAGCGGGGATGACAATGTCCTGAGCCTGGGACCAGCTTGACACGTTGAAGGAAGGAGGAACAGGAGAGTGGTTGGGGATGAGGTCTATGGGGACAGGGAGTCTGGGAGTCTGTGGAGAATGGGGAAGCATTGGAGGTTATTGCACAGGGACATATTTTTATTTTTTTTAATTGTTTTTGACAGAGAGAGAAAGAGAGAGAGAGAGAGAGAGAGAGAGAGAGAGAGAGAGAGAGAGAGAGATACAGAGACAGAGAGAGAACTGAACTGGAGTCAGTCCCCAGTTCAGTACATGGGTCTGCATGGGCTGGGACCGGGATTCAATCCTCGGCCCCCGGTGCTGCAAAGTGAGCCCTTAACCCACTGAGCCATCCCGGCTTCCCAACAGGGACATGTTTTGACATAGGTTTCAATGGCATTGTTCCAGTTGCTTAGTGGTAAAAAGGCTGGGTTGGGGGTAAGGGTGGGAGTAGGGAGCCCATTGAGGGGCTATTGCATTTGTCTCAAAGGAAGCTGGTGATGGCTTGGAGCCACAGGCTTAAATTGGAGGAGATGAGAAGTGGTACATTCTGGAAATAATCTGAAGTTATGAGGGGGGTATTTGCAGAAAGATTTGGATGTGTGGTGAGAATAAGGGAGAAAGCATGTTTTGACTTGAGCCCTAGCGGTTCCACATATTGACATGGGCAATGCAGGAGGAGGAGCTGATCTGGAGATGAAAATCGAACAGTTTGGCTTGCTAACTTGATGATGCTTGTCACACAGCAGCTGCAGATATCAGAGAGCCGAGTGGAGCTCAGAGGGGAAGCTGGAGATTTAGATTCAGAAAGGAGCTATGTGAGATCACGGGCCTGGAGGAGGACAGCAAGGGAGTGAGGAGATAAGAGGTCAGAGGAACTCCAACACTCATGTGTAGGAAAGGGACAAAAGCTCCAGAAAGCTCAAAGAAGTGGGAGGAAAACCAGGAGAGTGAGTATTTAGGTATTAAGCCAAGACAGTAACCCACTCTATCAAATGCATTAATAAGGTAAGCACGAAAGACAGACTTCGCCACAGGGTTTAATAACATGTATTTCATTTATCTCCAAACCTATGCGATGCGCATTATTATCATGGACACTTTACAGACGGGGAAGCCAAGGCTCAGAGAGCCTTAATGTCTTTTCTGGGCTCATGACAGTGAGTGGTGGAAGCATGGGTCCACTCGGGCTCCCTGCCTGCAGCTAACCCTGGGGAAGTGCCTGTCCCCTGCCTACTTCCAGTTCGTGAGTTCTGGGCTTTTCCCCTCACCTCCCAGGTAAATAGCAACAATGCTTCAGAGAAGAAGCCGATCTCAGCTCCACCTGGAGGGTAACAGATTATTGCAAAGTCTTCTGAAAGAATAATTCAAAACGAGGACAGATAATAGAGTGCATTTAAGAGAATCCTTCCTTACCACTTATCTGTGGTTTCAGCTCATGCTTGCTTTAAAATGTTATTAGCATGAGAGAAGGGCATGGGGGCAGAGAGAAAAGGCTCAAATAAGAAGTGTTTATACCAAGAAAATGCAGTAGGGGATTTGCAGGCTTTTCAGATTTGTGGGTAAAATCTAAGCTCTCTGTGTTTGTTCTATTTCTTTTCCACTCTTTTATGCATAATACCTGTAAGGTTCACCGAAGAAGGACCATACTGAGTTCCGGTTTAGTGACAGAGTTTATTAGAAATGGCCGAGAAACAGCCAGGCTGACACCGAAAGAGGAAGAGAAGGCATCGGCCTCTTCTGGGGGCTGGGAGAGCTTTTCATAGGCAGGGATCAGAAGAAGCAGAAAGGGGAGCGGAGGAGGGCTATCAGAAAGTTCTAGCACCTAGGGTGGGCGCGTTTAGTGGATAATCTGGCGCCAAGTGCCCACCGCCTCTGGGTGGGGCAGAAAGTCCTCGCAGGCCTTTCTCTACTGGGAGGGCCTGGGGCTGCTGCTCTTTTCTCTCTTCTCACCATGACACCCTTCAGCCTAACAACACCCATTAAAGAAAAGCTTAATTAAGACACTGTAAGGCTAGCGTAAGTAACCCTCATCCTTTTGACCGGAAAAATATTTTGCGTAAAAAGACACTGTATTTTTGCTCTTTGAGGGAAAAAAGTAGTTAATACAATGCCCCCACTTTAAATATATTATTTTCTGATTTTTTTTTTTATTTGTCTTGCTTTGAACACAGATTTTCAAGCCTAGGTTCTGCAACCCCAAACTGAGTGGTTCTAGAGTCAGTAAAAATTTTATAGGCTCTAGGAGCCAAACAAAACAGTTTTTAGATGATAATTACAAAATGAAAGACTCTTAATTGCAATGTGAATGGGTTTCCTAGGTCCATCATAACAAATTGCCCCAAATTTGGTGGCTAAAACAACAGGAATTTATGCTCTTACAGTTCTAGAGGCCGAAAGTTCAAAATCAAAATGTCCGCAGAGTTGTGCTCCTTCTGAAGGTTCTGGTGACTTCCTCGCCTCTTCCTGCTTCTGGTGACTTCGCGCATTCCCTGGTTAATGGCAGCAAGCATCTAACTTCTGCTTTGTCCTCACATGGCTTCACGTGACCTCAGTGTGGGTAGTCATACCCCAGGCATACTCGTATATCTGTTTGAGAAATGATATATCTTTGCCTTAAGCAAGCTCTGTCCATTGTTTCTGTGCATCTAGGTTTACAAGCCTTTGAAATGCCTCTTTTCCAGACCCCTGGGAAGCGGAAGTATCACCACCCTCCAGAGAGCACATAATCTTGTCAACCACCCTGTAATCTAATCCCTGCCTGTTTTTTCTCCCACATTCATGTAATCTCCCTTATGTCCTGGCCTGAACTCCAAATGCATAAATGAAACTGCAAAACTGTCATTTCCCCAAGCATTTGAGACTTTTACTATTTTATTGTTTTTTTTTTAAAGATTTATTTTTATTGTTTTTAACAGAGAGACAGAGACAGAGACAGAGAGAAGGGGGAGGGCCCAGAGCAGTCTCCATAGTTGCACATCATGGGTTTTTCCACATAGTTTCATTCCACAGGTGGGCGCGGGGCTGCACAGGGCAGGAACTGGGCTGGGGTCTCACCCCAGTGAGAACCGAACTGGGGGCACTCCCCAGTTCAGCATATGGGTCTCCACAGGCTGGTACCGGGATTCGATCCTCGGTCCCCAGGGCTGCAAAGTGAGCACTTAACCCACTGAGCCATCCCAGCTTCCCCATTATTGGGTTTTTTTTTGACAGAGAGAGAAAGACAGGGAGGTGGGAGGGACCGGACAGTCTCCGTAGTTGTACTTCATCAGTTTTCGACAGTTTCATTCCACACAGGTTGGTGCGGGGCTACACAGGGAGGGAACTGGACTGGGGGCCTTCCACATGGGAAGCACACCCCAGTTCAGCATCTGGGTCCGCATGGGCCGGGGCTGGGGTGGGACTTGATTCTCAGACCCTGGGGCTGCAATGCAAGTGCTCAACCTGCTGAGCCATCTCAGCTTCCCCACCCGAGCTTTTGAGATCTTGCTTCCAGGCAATTGTCCTCAGTCTGGCTCAAATGAACTCTGATTAAAATTCACTACTGTTGGACGTTCTTACTATAACTGTGCAAAAACTTCACTTCTTTAAATAAAATGACTTCTTTCTTTCTCTTTGATTTAGACCAGCCTTGTCTAGTCTAATAGCACCAAGACTCACTTGTGTTTTTCATTCCTTATCCTTCTACCTTTGCACACAGTGTACATCTACTTCCTTCATCATTAAGCCTTTAGGACATCAGATTCCGGTCATCGGAAGAGTCTTAGGATCAAAGCCTCAGGCTGTTAACTATAGAAACATAGTTTCAGTCAAACTAAAGATAACATCTTGACTTGAGTTGTTTTTTCAGTTCCAGATCCATGAAGGTAGATGACCCTACTGGCCACACCCCCTTGAAACCAGACAGGTTGACACCATAACTGACATCAGGACTTGATGTCAACTATCAAATGCCTCCTACCCTAACCCGACCAAGCAGTAGACCCCAAGACCCCAACTCCCTCAGCTACCATGACTAATGATTGTTCCTCTATGTCAACTACCCCCAAGAACCATCAGAGAACTTGGTGCTGTCTCAAGTGAACCCTTAATTTCTCCACTACAAACGCCTGTTTGTGTCGTGTTTGACTGATATGCTCAGGCAAATGAGCCCCCTTTAGTTTGGGAATGTTCCCTCCACAAACCAAGACTCTTTGTGATCTTTATTTAATCCTCCGAAGAACTTTTTGAATTTTTGAATTTTGAATTTTTGCTGTCTCATCATTTTGTACATCCAGCAACAGAGAGGTTCAGTGAGGGACCTAGGTCGCCCCATTGTCAAGTGGTGCTGCTGGGCCTTGGGTAAGGTGTGTCTGCCTCTTCAGTCCCAGTTCTTCCTAATCACTTTGGAATGTCTGCATGAATAAATGCACCCACGGTGCGCTTTAAGGTCACCATGACTTGCAAAGTGTAGGTGGCTAATCATAGCTTTGGCCTGAAGGGGAGCAGTTTGTCACCCCAAAATACACCTCTGGGCATATTGATTAGTTCAAGCTGGTTAATTTTAAGAAATAGCAGGGGAAGCCGGGATGGCTCAGTGGGTTGAGTGCTCACTTTGCAGTGCTGGGGACCAGGGATCGAATCCCGGCCCTGGACCATGCGGAACCATGTGCTGAACTGGGAGCTCCCCCAGTTCAGTTCTCTCTCTGTCTCTGTCTCTGTATCTCTCTTTCTCTGTCAAAAATAAAAATAAATAAAAATATATTTAAAAAAAAAAGAGTATCAACTCATTTAAAAAAAAAAAGAAAAAGAAGTAGCAGACCCAAGAGAGGCTCTGAAGACCAAGTTGAAGTTATCATTTGCAAAAGGACTTTTACATTTGTAAGAAAAACCCCTTTTGTGAGGGCACTTCCCTCTCTGTGCCCGGAAGAGGACGTATCTGAATCCCAGGAACTGTTATCAGAGCAGAAGGCAGGACCTCAATCTGCATAAGACTCTTAGACTCGTGTTTACTGAGCTTTTCCTAGTCACCTCCCATACTGCCTCCCCAACCCCAGCATCTTTTGTTCTTAGCCAGTCACTCAGTTTTCCTGGGTATCTCCCATGTATACAGGAAGTGTACATGTGATCAAATTTTAATTTGTTTTTCTTCTCTTAATCCGTGCTAATTTGATTGTTAGAGCAGCCACAAGGGTAGAGGAAAGCCTTCCCTCTCTGATGGGTTGAACGTGCTGACATCCAGAGTGATGGCTCCCAAGTGCTGGTCCCCAGGCCAGCGTCAGCACAGGACCAGAGTTGCCGGTCTTTGATATAAAGAAATGATGAACACAAAGTAAACGTCTTCAGGGGATGCTGGGATAGCTCAGCAGTTGAGCCCTTGGCTCAAAATCGTGAGGTCTGGATTTGATTCCTGGTCCCCAACCATGCAAAGCCATATGCTGAATTGTAGTGCAACTGGTGTGGTGGGCAAAGGTTCTTGCCTCCCATGCAGGAGACCCTCCATTCAGTTCCTACCCCACAGGGCCCCACATCTACTGGTGTGGAATGAAACCATGTGACAGCAAATGATGTACGACTATGGACTGCTCTGGGTCCTCCCTCTTTCTCTCTCTCACCTGCTCTCAAAACAATAAATCTTAAAAACAAATAAACAAACACTACCCCCACCCCCGCCAAACACCCCCCTATTCAATTAAAAAAATCACCTTCATGAGGAGATCATACCCATTCTTCTCTAAAATTTTCAAAATAATGGCAATAATGATTGAAAGTTATTTATTTTTAACAGTATCACTTGGCACAAAAGACTGACCATATTGAATTGGAATCCTACCTTCTTCTTTTTTTTTTTTTAGACCTCTGTGAGATTCTAATGCCTGGGAATGACTGTTCTATGGACAGTTAAGAAGCAATCAACAGTAGAGACCTATTTGGGGCAAATAGTCAGGTACCTTCAGTGGATGATTTTGAGATTGCAATAAAAGTTTGTGCTCATAAATATCCTCTTTCCCACCATGCCCAGCTGACTCTAAGCTGCCCTTGATAAGACCTCCAAACTCATGAAAGGACAATCTCAAAGTGAACCCCTCAAAATCTTAAGTTGAGACCAAAAAAAAAAAAAAAAGAATGGGGAGCTAAGATTTTTCCGGTTATTCTACCTCAAAGCAAAAGAAACAAAAAAAACAAATCAAAATAAATACAGCAAACAAAACTTCCATGATGTCCTAAAAAATGGACCATTTTCCACATGGATGTGTTTGATGAGCTGGTGGAATGCTTGCAGTTTCTGTAATTCAGAAAGAAGAGAGTCATGTGGAAACTCTTTCTCACTGTGTTCATATCATTGCTCATGATCAAAATGATTGACAGGATAAATATAGGTAATTATATTCCCTTCCTTATCCACATTTCACAACACTCAGCCCTTCCTAACAGAATTGATCTGGTATCCACATCTACAAAAAGAACATCCCGTGTGAATCAGTAGCTCACAGAAATACAAGACACAGCTAGGCACGTACCGTGAATGACTCCAGAAAGGGCTGGAGTGAGGCAGACCTCCTTCTTATTGTCCTTTCAGTGAGTCATGAATCACTGCAGTCAGCAAGCTCCTGGCATACTTTCCAGGAGAGCAGAACTCACTCTACTGATAGTAAATCTACACCCCTCATTGCTGAGTAGCTCATAAGTTAAAAAGCCATCTTTCTGAGGTACCAGGTAGTAGAGCAACATCAGAAAGACTGTGTGTGATTAGACTGACCGAAACTATGTTGCTGTGCAATGGATTTACTATGTCTGTTGTATAATTGCTTTCTTCTGAACCAAAGAAGGTTGAAACCAGCAATGGTCAAGAATCACATCTGGTGGCATTTCACATCTATGCATTGTTCATTAATTATAAGGAGTCAAGGAATTCTGGCTGGCGAAGGAGGGTATGGTCCAGGAATATTTCTTTGCTATGAGAGACCTAACCTCAAAACTGGGCCTACAGTGGTATCATCTGTATTGATTAGTGGGTGAGGATGGGGTTGAAGTATTTGTAGGCTTTGAATATGGTGGAAACACCAAGTAAGGACCCTTAGCATCGGTGTGCCAGGAAAGTGCTGGGGATGTGGAAGCGCGAGACAGGTCACAGGATCCTCTGTTGTCAGGGTGCTTACATTTGGATGGGATACAAGGTACATACATGCATAGCTCTGATGGAAAGTAATGAGGTGCTGGAGACAGGGACAGAGAAGGTAAAAACAAGAGGCTTCTGGTTGGGTATGGAGGGCAGCTTCACAGAAATGTGGCAATTTCACTGAGGCGTCAAGATGGGGTACGGAAGAGGACCTAAAAACATTTGATATCTTTGGGTATGAGAGCCTAGGGCCGCTTCCATGGGGGTAACCTGGGGCAGGTAGAATGGAGGGCTACTCATGATGAGCAGTGGAAAGCGAGGGTGGAAGACAAGATGGGCCCACTACACAATGCAGCTTTGCAAACCAGACCGAAGAGTGTGACGTCTATTCTGTCTGTGATTATTGCAGACAGCACTGCTATTTGCCAGCTCAGCAGATCTTACTCCCTGCCCCCTCCTTTTTTCGCTAACAGAGCCACGGTGACCAAAAACTTCACATTTTATAGACTATTAGTGTTTATAGAATAGTTTTGTAGGTGTTTAGCCAGAGGGATGGGATGGGGTTTGAGCTGATCAGTCCTTTCTATGGATCTCACTGGAGAGATGGTGGAGGGGTGGGAAGGAGAGAGAGAAAGACTTGAGACAGCCAAAAAGACAAAAAGGAAGGTTGTGAAGCATAGTGGCTATAGGACATCTGAGAACCTTCTAGAATAATAAAAAAAAAATGTACAAAAGGCACTTTGCAAAATACTGATAAGGCACACATGAAATTAATATAATATTGTATGTCAGCCCTAGTTAAAAAAATTATTTAAAAAAATACTGGAAAGGCAATAACTTTCTAATGACTCTGGAATAATAACTACACATTTCTCTTGATTTGATTAGTTGTCATGGACAGCTTAATGCTACCACAGAACTATAAGATCCGTACTGACCAGACAGGGGCCAGCCAGAAGGTTCTTCCCATGAGCTAGGACCTGTGCTGTTGGCAAACTTTGCCATCCTTGCTCTGACCCCCAACAATATCAGTCATTATATTAACCATAGATGGATCGTAGTGGGTTGAATTGTGTCCCCCCAAAATACATGTTCAAGCCTTAACCTCTGGTACCTGCAAATATGATCACATTTGGAAGTAGGGTCTTTGTCGATATGATCAAGTTCAGATGAGGTCTAAGAGAGTAGAGCCTAAGAGTTCCCATCACCAGGAAAAAGAAAACAAACATTGCTTTTTTCTGTTGTATTTCTATGAGATGGATGTTAGCTAACCCTACTGTAGCAACCATTTCACGATACATGTTCAGTCAAGTCCTTAGGCTTAGCTTAAACTTATACAGTGCTGTATATCATTTGTGTCTCAATGAAACTGGGCAGAAAACGGTAAGGTCACACTGAATTAGGTGCGCCTTTAGTCCAATGACGATTGTCTTTTAACAGATTTGGACTCAGAGACAAAGGAGACAACAGGGCAGAAAGCCATGTGTGACAGAGGCCAACGGAGGCAGAGCTTGTATTATTCCACCGCGAGCCGAGAAACGCCAAGAACTGCCCCAACCATCAGAATTTCGAAGAGGTAGGAAGGGATTCTCCCGAGAGTCTTCCACGGAGGCGTGGCCCTGCTGACACTCTGGCTTCAGACTTCTAGCATCTCGACCTTTGAGAGAGTGAAGTTCTGTTGTTTTCTGTCACCCAGCCTGTGGCTATTTATTATGACCCTCTAGGATGCTAACACCCAGACCAGTCCCTGCAAGTAAAAGGCAGATTGTCATGCCGAATGACAATATGCTGTTTGTAAGAGGCACATTTTAAATAAAAAGACACCTATAGGCTGAACGTGGACAACTAGAGGATACTATGCCACAGTTAGTATCAAACCAGGTAGACTCCAAGGTAAAAGGGATATCTCTTACTGATAAAACAGGCTATTCAACAGAAACACGCAACAATCCTCAATTGTATACCCTTAATTGCATGACTTTAAACTATATGAAGTAAATATTAGCAAAAATGAAAGGAGAAATAACAATCCACATTACAGATAGAACAAGCAGTATAGACCAAAAACAACAAAACACCAACTATAGCAAAAGAGAGGGTGGGGGTCCTATGGAAAATGTCCTCACAGGGTGATCTGATCATAAATTCCAAAGGAAGCAAGTCATGGTGGGTAATTACACCCCAGACACATAACTTTTTTAAGAAACGTTTTATCTTTGCCTTAAGCAAGCCCTGCCCATTGTTTCTGTTGTAGGTTAACACCCCTTTGATATGTTCCTTTTTGGACCTCTTGAGAGAGTACATGATCTTACCTACCCTGTAATTGGACCCCGCCTTGCTTTCTCCCACTCTCACGTAACCTTCCTCACATCCCTCCTTAATTTCAAATGCATAAAAGAAACTGCAAACTGTGATTCTTGGGGATGCTGGGATGGCTCAACAGGTTAAGCGCTCATCTTACACCCTCAAAGTCCAAGGATGGAGTTCCGGCCTGGCCTGTGTGGACCCATATGCAGAACTGGGGTGTGCTTCCCAGGTGGTAGGTCCCTAGTTTGGTCCCCAGATCGCGGGGCATGCCTCCCATGTGGGAGACCCCCGTCCACGTTCCTGCCCTGCGCGACCCCCCCGCCCACCTGTGGAATAAAACTATATCGAAAACTGAGGGGAAGCCGGGATGGCTCAGTGGGTTAGGCGCTCACTTTGCAGCGCTGGGGACCGAGATCGAATCCCAGCCCCGGCCCGTGCGGAACCATGTGCTGAGCTGGGAGCTCCCCCAGTTCAGTTCTCTCTCTGTCTCTGTCTCTGTATCTCTCTATCTCTGTCAAAAATAAAATTAATAAAAATATATTAAAAAAAAATTTAAAAAAAATTAAAAAAAAAAAGAAAACTGATGATGTGCAACTGTGAAGACTGCTCAGGGCCTTACCCCTTCACTCCGTCTCTGTCCTTCTCTCAGTCAAAACAATAAATGAAATCTTAAAAACAAAACAAAAGAAACCCTGTCATTCTCTGTAAGGGTTATCTGAGACTGTTGAGATTTTGCTTCTGGATGTATCCTTCCTTTGGCTCAAATACATTTTTATAAAAATTCTCTACAGGTTTGGATGCCCTTATGTTGATAGCAGGAGGGGGGCGAAAATCAGTACAGGCAACAAATTATTTGAGCAATTGACCAATGTGTCTTGAACAATGAGCTGAAAAAGTATAGAAAATTCACTCTACCCCATCCATAGATAGATGTTCATGGCATGAGGCGTCTTCCCAAGTGTTGCCAGGTTTTTGGTTTATTTGTTGTTAGGAAGCTTCCTCTTCATGTTAGTTACACGGACATTCCGTCAGGGTAGAGCAGGAATAGCTTGCAACTTTCCCGCTTCATTTCCCACCCTCAAGGCTTTGGAAAAGACTATTAGGAGAAAGAAAGAAACCAGGATACTTAGCATTTGAGTGGCTCAAGAATATGTAAACAAACATGGGGGCACAGATGTCTTCGTGGATTAAGGTCTTCAAGTGTTTTGGGTAGATACCCAGAAGAGGGATGGCTAGGTCATACGGCAATTCCATTCCTAATTTTTTGAGGAATCTCCATATTGCCTTCCATAGTGGTTGTACCAGTTTACATTCCCACCAGCCTAAAGGTCAAGGGGAAGGTGGGGAAGAGGGGCAAGTAGGGAGGGGGCATCAAATATACGGTGATGGAAAGAAAGCTGACTCTGGGTGGTGAGCACCTAATGCAATGCATAGACAATGTCATGTAGAATTGTACACCTGGAACCTATATAGTTGTTCCCAACCAATGTCATCCCATTAATTTAATGGTAAAAAAAGATTAAAAAATAAAGAAATACGTAAATGACCATGAAACCAGAATTATAGACATATGGATTTATTTGGAGGCTGGTGGTGGTTCACACTACAGGCCAAAGCAGTGTGAGCCCAGGAGCCAGTGTGGTTGACAGTTACAGAGAGGAGTCAGAGTCCAGACTCAGGGAAGCACTCAGCTTCTCTCCCTTGAATCCAGGAGAGGTGAGGCTATAAAAAGGGAACAGAGGAGATCGGGTGTGTTCAGGGTGGTGTGGCTGTAGACTAAAAAGGAAACTGAGATAAGGAAAGGGTCAGTGGAAAATTATGGGAGGCCATGGAGTACAGAGGATAAGAGGGTGGACTTTGGAGTCACACAGCCCCAGTATGAATCAGTTCTTACTAGCTGTGTGACCTTGGGCAAGTTACTTTACCTTTCTGTGCTTCACTCTCCCAAAGGAAAAACAAGAACAAGGGTAAATAGGCTATAAAGTCAGCCTGAGGATTAAAGCAGTTGTTAAGGTTGTTCTGGGGGTTCAACCAGTCAATAAGGTGCTGTGCTCCTTGCACACTCTTCATGTTTGCTACTCCTGGGAGGGGCAGTGCAGGGGCTCGGCTCTAGTTGTGGGTGTCCAAGCAGTTTCAGGAATCGGTGCCAATGTGCAGGGCAGGGCCAAGGGTGCCTGATCAAGGACCTCTGGGCCCTTGATGCATCTTTAGGAGAACCCTGAGGCAGGTGACCCTGGATGGTCCCAGGAAAATACGAGGGGGGACGCCCCAAAATACCCAGAATCATTCTGGAGGGCGGGCCCCTTGGAGCACAGGCTTTCCCCACTAGGTGAGTGTCCTAGGAACCCATCTGCATCTGTGCACCAGCTGGCGTGGTTGTGAGAGGCCGAGTTCGGCTTCAGTGAATTACTTTTGGTGACTCTTTCAACATGTTTGCCCACTTCATGATGAACGATTTACAATGTGTGGCATGACAACGCACCAGCCACACTGTGCTGACTGATCAGCAGTTTTTGACCAAAAATTGGAGTGACCCCCATTTTTTCACCCCATCTCTCCCTGAGTGACGTTTTTTTTGTTTCCCCAGATGAAAAAAATTTTCAAAGGGTAACATTTTGCTGATGTGGAAGAGGTGAAACAAAAAAGGGCAGAAGCACTGAAAAGGCATCAAAATCGACGAGTTCAAAAACTGTCCTGAGCAGTGGAAAAAGCGTCTCAACAGGTGGACTATATCCAGCGGAGAGTCCCGTGAAGGTGACTGAAATGTAAACATTTAAGAAGGAATACACAATTTTTTATAAATAAATTCTGGTTTTGGGGGGATTAAGTCTCCTCATAAGTCTGGGAAGCAGGATGTTCCTTTCACTAGAATTAGCAATATCTTCATCATCTTTTCTTCATCTCTTAAACTTAATGACATTTTCCTGACTATGAAGGCTCTAAAGCGCAGCATTATTTGTAACAGGTAAAAATTGGAAACAGGGGAAGCCGGGATGGCTCAGTGGGTTAAGCGCTCACTTTGCAGCACCGGGGACCAGGGATTGAATCCCGGCCCCGGCCCGGGCGGAACCACATGCTGAACTGGGAGCTCCCCGAGCTCAGCTTTCTCTCTGTCTCTGTATCTCTCCTTCTCTCTGTCAAAAATAAATAAATAAATAAATAAATATATATATATATATATATTAAAAAAAAAAATGGAAACAACCTAAAAGTCTATCAGTAGGAAGTGGATTGATTAATTATGGTATATTTGATAAATAGAGCAGTTAAAATAAATAAATAGGTTCAATACATAGCAACCTGAATCACTCAAAATTTAATATTAGGAAAAAAAGTAAGTCATAGTGTAATAAAATTTACTTAAATTTTGAAGAACACAAAGAGCAACAGTATATGATGTTTGTGAAAGCATACTATACAAAAAATAACACACCTGGAAACAATGTAATTGCTGTCAATCAACGTCACCCCAATAAATTTAACTAAAAAAAGATAAATAAACCTTTTTTTTTTTTTTTTTTTTTTTTTTTTTTTTTTTTTTTTTTTTTTTTTTTTTTTTTTTTTTT